>CAUYQU010005855.1:0-25754 GCA_963574635.1 Cheracebus regulus
CAATGCAATAAGAAGAGCTAATGATCCTAAATATATACGCACCCATTACAGGAGCACCCAGATACATAGGGCAAGTTCTTAATGACTTACAAAGAGACTTAGACTCCCACACAATAATAGTGGGAGACTTTAACATTACACTGTCAATATAAGACAGATCAACGTGATAGAAAATTAACAAGGAGATCCAGGACTTGAACTCAGACCTGGAACAACTAGACTTAACAAATATTTACAGAACTCTCCTTCCACAAATCCACAAAACATATATTTTTCTCAGTATCACATTATACCTATTTTAAAAGTGACCACATAATTGGAAGTAAATCACTCCTCAGCAATCGCATAGCATTTCACAGGTTTAAATAAAATATTGGTTGGCTGCTTATTTGTTATTTTCATCCCCTATTCCTTCCTGTCTCCATTGTTAAGCAGAATTATTGGCATAAAAGTGGTTTTTAATACTGATTTTTAGACTGCATTCTAGCCTGGGCAATAAAACAAGAATCCCCATCTCTCTCCCTCTTTCTTGTCCTCTTTCTTTCTCTCTTTCATTCTTTTCTGTCTTTCTTTTGCTGTTTCCTTTTTTCTTTCTCCTTTTCTCTCTTTTTCAAGAAAAAAAAAAATAATAATAATAATAAAGAAAGAAAGAATGGAAGATACAAGGAGGTTCAGCGTACACCTAAGGCAGTATGTTGATTTATTTGATAAATAGACATTCAATTCCAGAGATCCTCTAGTGCTCTTCACTAGCGTGGAATTCCCCAGTTTTCAATGTCCCACACATCATATCCAACTTACACTCACCTATATGACTTATAATGGCAAACTGACACCTACCAAACCATCCATTTCAATTGCTCTTAATAAATGTTGCCCAAGCATTTTGTAAAAATTTAAGGTTGAGGAAAGCAATGTTTCTTTATCAAAGTATGGTAAGAAATTTGGGGTTGGTAAAATGGAAGCAAGTGGGTAATATATCATTGGTAAATGTAGAGAATTTGTTAATTTTTGTTTTGGTGTCAAAATTTTAAACATATACCACTGCTTCTGGTATGGAATAAAACTGTGAATTTAAGGGGAAAGCTGGAGAAATGGGTTGGCAGTGTATTAACAAATTTGAGTTCTAGTCCCAGTCCTACCACTTAATAGTGATGTGATCTAAAGCAGGCACTGAACATCCCTGGGCCTCAGCTGCCTCTTGCTGAATCATGACTTACAATAGTGGTTCCCAACTGGGGTACTGCCACCCATGGGGCAGCTGGAAATGCCTGCAGTCATTTTTGGCTGCCACAACTAGGATATTGCTATTGGCATTTAGAAGCCAAAGATATTACTAAACATCCTACAATGCACAAGAGAGCTTCCATAACAAAGAATTATCCACCCCAAATGTCAACAGTACCAAAGCTGAGAAACATTGGTTTACAGAATACTTTTAAGCTCTAAGATTCTAGAATCTATATGTCTGTGCGAGTGAAGAGGACTACATATTTGCTTTATGGGTAGAAAACTTAACACAAAGGGATTAAGTGACTTGCTGAGATCATAGTGTAAATCCGTGGCAAAACCTGGGTCTCCTGATCATCAGCCCAGTTACTGACTAGATTTGGCCTCTAAGACAGAGGAGGAGGAAGGTTTTTAAAAGTATCTTACCTAGGCCAGGTGCAGTGGCTCACGCTTATAATATCAGCACTTTGGGAGGCTGAGGCGGGCAGATCACCTGAGGTCAGGAGTTCGAGACCAGCCTGACCAACATGGAAAAACCCCATTTCTACTAAAAATACAAAATTAGCCAGGCATAGTAGTGCATGCCTGTAATCTCAGCTACTTGGGAGCCTGAGGCAGGAGAATCACTTGAACCTGGGAGGCAAAGGTTGCGGTGAGCTAAGATCACGCCATTGCACTCCAGCCTGGGCAACAGCAGTAAAACTCTGTCTTAAAAAAAAAAAAAAAAGTATCTTACCTAGCTAGGTGTGTAACAAGGCAGAGTCCAAGATTTTGCTCTCCAGTGAGTGCCTTTAACTTTCAAGGAATAATAAATACTTCCAGATTCTAAAGACTTCAACTAACACTTTGAAATGAGTATGAATATAACCCATGAGAGAGAGCTGGGAGGTCATGATTTTATGTCCATAATGCTTTGGTTTAATACCTAAGCATATGGTTTCTTTCAGTATTTATTGAAAGATATATAATCTCTCTGATTCTTAACCAGAGATACTTTATTTGTTGATTTACAGTGTTTTCCTTTTCTTTCATACTCTCTCCTACTTTTTCCTAATATGCAAAAAATATATGTGTGTGTGTGAGTCTCCTTCATCCTAACACTTCATGATACAATAATCTCAGGACATGAAATTACTGTTGCTTCATTTCACTAAGAGTGTTTGGGAAAAGTCAATACTAAAACTCTTGGCCAGGTATGGTAGCTCATGCCTGTAATCCCAGTACTTTGGGAGGCCGAAGCAGGAGGATCACTTGAGCCCATAGGTTTGAGACTAGCCTGGGCAACATAGTGAGACCCTGTATCCACAAAAAATTTAAAACTTAGCCAGTGGGAGGCCAAGGTGGGCAGATCACAGCATCAGGAATTCAAGACCAGACTGGCCAACATGGTGAAACCTTGTCTCTACTTAAAAAAAAAAAAAAAATACAAAAATTAGCTGAGCATGGTGGTTCATGCCTGTAATCCCAGCTACTTGGGAGGCAGAGGTAGGAGAACTGCTTGAACCAGGACCCGGGAGACGTAGGTTGCAGTGAGCTGAGACAGCGCCACCGCACTCCAGTCTGGGCTACAGAGCGAGACTCCATCTCAAAAGAAAAAAAGCATGGCCTGGCATGGTGGTACACTCCTGTGGTCCCAGCTACACAGAAGGCTGAGACAGGAGGATTGCATGAACCCCAGGAGTTCAAGGCTGCCATGAACAGTATTCTCCAGCCTGGGAGACAAAGTAAGAACCCATATCAAAAAACAAAACACACAGTATTTAAAAATTAAAATAAAAAACCTCTTAGGTAGAAACAGCCTATGGAATATGGAGGCCTATCTATTTACATGGCATTTTCTTGTTCTGAACTCAATTCACCTTAATAGCTATTTATTTAATAAGCTGTTTATTTTGTATGTAAACTCAATGATTTGTACTGGCAGCTCCTTTACTTAAAAATATGCTGGAATTTCCACTAAAACCTCTTATTATTCAAAGTTTGCTAGTTCAGGCATGAAAATTTCCCCTAGGCATAGGAGGTCTAATCTTTTCTACAAATATCACTGAACCACTTTTTAAATCCAGGAATGTCAAAGAGAATTTTTTCTTCTTTACCCATGAAACTTAAATCCAGATCTTTGTTTTCTAAAAAAAAAAAAAAAAACAATCAAACAAACAAAAAAACAGGATAGCTGGGCACGGTGGCTCACTCCTGTAATCCCACCACTTTGGGAGGTCAGGGCAGGCAGATCACGAGATCAGGAGATCGAGACCATCCTGGCCAACATGGTAAAACCCCATCATCTCTACTAAAATACAAAAAAATTAGCTGGACGTGGTGGCACACTCCTGTAGTCCCAGCTATTCAGGCGGCTGAGGCAGGAGAATCACTTGAGCCCAGGAAGTGGAGGTTGCAATGAGCTGAGACTGCGCCGCTCTACTTCAGCCTGGCAACAGACCAAGACTCCATCTCAAAACCAAAAAACAAAAACACAAACAAAACTTAGGATAATAAACTGTACTCTAGATAAAATATTTTTTCCAATGTAGGAAAACAGATTTTAAAACTTGAGATCTCATCTAAATAAGCCATAAGGGGAGCTTTTTTAAGAGAAAGTTCCTGTAAATTAGGATTGTAACCTACAGTTTTGAAGAACGAGAGGACTAATGAAACTTCAGAACTCAGAAGGAATAAAGCAAAGCAGGGAATAATATTTTACATTTGCATAACACTGTATAACTTATTAACACTGTATAACTTAAAATCTGTTTTCATACACAATCTTACTTGGTCCTTGTAATGATCCTGTAAAATGGGAATTACAATCACCTCTCTACAGATTAAGAGGATAGGGCTCAAATATGTGAGGAGATTATAACAACCTCAAAACTATAAAGTATCAACAATCAAAGCAGAACCCAGATCTTCTAACTCCAAATTATTTTAAAATAAAGATGAAGAAACACACAAACTACTCCATGGCTTCTCACCTGTCAACAATGTAATACATTTAAACAGAAACACTTGTCAGCCCCTTCCAAAATAGCTAGTAAAGTACCTGCCCAACCCCCAAACCCATAACTCAAGAATAGGAACTCACCTCCTTACACTGTGATGTTCTCTCATCAAGGAATATTTGTATATATATGATGTTGCAAATATTAGGCTACACAGCAGACAGTCTTCCCATCCTCAAGTCACAGACGATTTAGAGTCAAGATACACACACAGGAATTGCATACTGCGCCATTATAGATTTAAATTAGTCGGTCAATGTAACACCAAATGATATGATTCAAGGAAGACTATGACTGGGGTAGTCATAGTGGAGCACTCAATAGGAAAATAAATATAAAGTTATGAATATGAAATTAGGTACAAAGAATATTTATTAAGAATGAGAACAGAAATCACAAAAATATTACAAATTTTAAAAGCTGGCAACACAAAACAAAATCTAGAAAAATAACATTATATTTATTAATTCCTTAGTCTCTATAATCTTTCCTACATATTGAGGATCTTTGATCACCTCACCAAATGCCTGTGATTTTGTAATACTGTCTAGGAAATAATAATTAAGACTTTCCTTTACCATGGTTAATTTAAAAGTTTAGTATTAATAGTTTGGAATGGTTTCTTTCCACTTCATAATTCATTACTGCAATTCATGCAGAGTTTTAAGGACCACTTTTAAACTTGGGGGCATTTCAAGTTTTCTGACAGTGTGACTAATCCTAAATACCCTTTGACATGAGAAAACTCATAACCTGGTTTTTCAACCATATCCACACTGCCATGGCATTACAGGGGCTTATACTAGTATTCACAGTAGGCCCTACAACTTCATGTCATAAACCTAGGTGAGTCAAATAAGATGGCAGAGTATTCCTGGCAGCCATTCCACACTGAGATGCCCAGCAATAACAACTATACACAGCAATGGCTGTGGACCATATAAGTGATCCCACTAATGTAGACTGAATATACTCCCAATTCAAGTCCTCTTGGCTGGGAAAAATGCCAGTGGCAATTTAATACTACCCAACATAAGGAGAAGTATGACAAAGGGAAGAAGAGTGGAAGAAGAGAACCATCTTAACTGACTATAGCTAAAGCATCTTAATTTGAGGACACACTGCTAGATGAAATCCAGGGCCTTGTAAGGGGTCCCTTTGTAAGCGAGGGACTCTAAAACCGGTTAGATGAACTTTACTTTAAATCTGCCTCTGAATAATTAAGAATCAAATGAACTGTAAGATAGTAGTAATGGAAGTAGTGGCAGGAGCAACTACAGTTAGTAACAGTACATCTCCACCACTTATTGATGAAAAACAAAACCTAACACTGAGAGCTTACTACCATCACAGGTACTCTGTTAAGCACTTCACAAGAATTATTTAATTTTACTATAAAACTAGTGTTTTTTTTTTTTTACTATTAGATGCTTTGATAGGAGCTTTATACATAGTTACTGTTTTGTAAAACAACCCTACAAAACTACTTTACATTACTACTCTTTTATAGATATGAAAATTGACTTTGACAATCACACAGCAGAGCTGAAATTCAAACCTAGATCTAGTTATGCTTCTTCATGATAGGAATTCAGAAGAGGAAGAGATCACCTCAGTCAAGAGATCCATTAAAAAGGCTTTACAGACAGGTATATGAAGCTAGATGTTGGGGAATATATAAGAGATGAACAGAAAGACAAGATGATGACCTGCATTTGGGGTGGACGGGCCATGATAATAAAAGAAAAAAAAATGGCAATGCACAGGGTTATTCCGAAGATAGTGACAGAATCTACAGAGCCAAAGACCATGCTACAAATCCTGTGATCCCCCAAAAGAAAATGAATCAATTAAAGTCTTATGACCAATTCTCCCCTTATTATGAAGCCATGAGCTTTCTTTTACATAGAAAAAAGAAAAAAAAAAGTAACATTTCTTTAAAGTCTAATTCCGTCTCCCCAATTCTCTATGAAAGGATGGATGCAAAGAACATGCAAAGAAGTGCCCCATCTCTTGTCACCTGGAAAGCCAAATCCAGTGATTTCTCCCTTGATGGTAAGGTAGTTTCCACTAGAAACTGAGGTTTTACACCAAGCATGTCACATCATTATTCCACTACAGAGGAGGTATAGAAAAGGACCCGTCCTGGAGGCTTAAAATCAGAGCCTTTAAACTCCAGCTAATTTTCTTCCTCAAGGTTTCATTAGAAGACTTTTTTTATGTGAGCTAAAAAGTGCTGTTCACACATTAGAATAATGACAACCAAAGTTTTAACAGATTTTATTTACTTTGAACATAGGAAACGTACTTGACAAGAAAAGCATAGAAAGTAAAATCTGTGAGTTCAGGAGACAGCAAAACAAAAACACTCCTCCTCAAAAAGTTATCTGACCCTGAACTCACTCCAAGGAATAGTTTTTTGTAATTTGCAAACAGCATGTAGGATATTGGCCCCAGGGTAGTAAAGGAGAAAATATTTGTTCTTGTTTCCATAAAGTCCAAATCCCTCATACAATGTTATAAAAACCTCCTCTTACCACTATTGCCTACATTGAAGAAAGAGAAAAAGTGAGGGAGAAAAAGGAAAAGGCAGGGAGCAATCTGCTGTAAATGGACACCAGAGGTAGATGAAAGAGGAATTCCACCAATTTCACCTCAGCATTTTGTTCTGTTTTTCATATGGCTTAAGTCTGCACAAGCCATACCAACAGGATGAAACACTGTGAAAATGACAGAAGTAAGCATCTCTAAAATTACATGCATAATCTGTTTTCAAGTTAAATCAAAGTCTCATCTCTGACCTACCTCTAGAGAGTAACTTAAGCTGGAAATATATATAGAATGTGACCAGCTGTTTGACACTAACAGTCATCATCCATAAAATAGAAAAGTTATGGTTCAACAGAATTCATGAAAAGAATACATAAGAGAATAATAACATAATGCTTTTGTATACCACTCTTGAAGTATAGATGTAGTTAGCATCTATTTCAGCAAACACTCTAAAAACATGTGTCCCCTATAAAGATCCTGGGCCCTAAAGCAGGCTTCTCAATCTGAGGTGGTGCATAAATGGTCTTCTGGGGGGTTATAGATCCCCTAAAATAGTATATAAAACTTTTCATGTATATGCATTGTCTATATGCGCTGATAAAGACATACCTGAGACTGAACAACTTACAAAACAAAGAGGTTTATTGGACCTACAGTTCCACATGGCTGGGAAGGCCTCATAATCATGGTGGAAGGTGAAAGGCACATTTCACATGGGAGCAGACAAGAGAAGAGCTTGTGCAGGGAAACTTTCCTTTTAAAACCATCAAATCTCATGAGACTTATTCACTCTCATGACAACAGCATGAGAAAGATCTGCCCCCATGATTTGATTTTCTCCCATCTGGTCCTTCCCACAACATGAAGAAATTATGGGAGCTATAAGATGAGATTTGGGTGGGGACACAGAGCCAAACCGTATCATTCCACCCTGGCCCGTCCCAAATTTCATGTCCTCACATTTCAAAACCAATCATGCCTTCCCAACAGTCCCCCAAAAGTTTAGCTCATTTCAGCATTATCTCAAAAGTCCACAGTCTGAGGTCTCATCTGTGACAAGGCAAGCACCTTCCACCTATGAACCTGTAAAATCAAAAGCAAGTTAGTTACTTCCTAGATACAATGTGGGAATAGGCAACAGGTAAATAAAGCCGTTCCAAATGGAAGAAATTGGCCAAGATAAAGGGGATATAGGCCCCATGCAAGTCCGAAATCCAACAAGGCAGTCAAATCTTAAAGTTCCAAAATGATCTCCTTTGCTCCATGTCCCACATCCAGGTCACACTGCCCATGGTCTTGGGCAGCTCCCCACCTATGACTTTGCAGGATACAGCCTCGCTCCTGGCTGCTTTCAGGGGTTGGTGTTGAGTGTCTGTAGCTTTTTCAGGTGCACAGTGCAAGCTGTCAGTGGATCTACCATTCCAGGATCTGGAGAACAGTGGCCCTCTTCTCACAGCTTCACTAGGTGGTGCCCCAGTAGGGACTCTGTGGGGGGGCTCTGATCCCGTATTTCTGTTCTGCACTGCCCTAGCAGAGGTTCTCCATGACAGCCCCACTCCTGCAGCAAACTTTTGCCTGGACATCCAGGTGTTTCCATACATCCTCTGAAATCTAGGTGGAGGTTCTCAAACCTCAATTCTTGACTTCTGTGCACTCACAGGCTTAACACCACGTGGAAGTTACAAGGTGTGGGGCTTACACCCTCTGAAGCCACAGCCTGAGCTCTATGCTGGCTCCTTTCAGTCATGGCTGGAGAGGCTGGGATGCAGGGCACCAAGTCTCTAGGCTGCACACAGCACAGGAACCCTGGGCCCAGCCCATGAAACCACTTTTTCCTCCTATCCCTCAGGGCCTGTGATGGGATGGGCAGCTGTAAAGAACTCTGACATACCCTGGAGACATTTTTCCCCATTGTCTTGAGGGTTAACATTCAGGTCCTCATTGCTTATGCAAATTTCTGCAGCTGGCTTGAATTTCTCCTTGGAAAACAGGATTTTAATATTGCATTGTCAAGCTGCAAATCTTCTGAACTTTTATGCTCTACTTACCTTATAAAACTGAATGCCTTTAACAGCACCCAAGTCACCTCTTGAATGCTTTGCTGCTTAGCAATTTCTTCTGCTAAATACCCTAAATCATCTCTCTCAAGTTCAAAGTTCCACAAATCTCTAGGGCAAAATGCTGCCAGTCTCTTTGCTAAAATATAGCAAGAGTCACCTTTACTCCGGTTCCCAACAATTTCCTCATCTCCATCTGAGACCACCTTAGCCTGGATTTCATCATCCATATCATTATCAGCTTTTTGGTCAAAACCATTCAACAAGTCTCTAGGGAGTTTCAAACTTTACCATATTTTCCTGTCTTCTTCTGAGCCTTCCAAACTGTTCCAACCTTTGCCTGTTACCCAGTTCCAAAGTCACTTCCACATTTTCAGGTATCTTCAGCAGCACCCCACTCTACTGGTGACCAGTTTACTCTATTAATCCATTTTCATGCTGCTGACAAAGACATACCCAGACTGGGCAATTTTACAAAAGAGAGAGATTTACTGGATTTACAGTTCCATGTGATTGGGGAGGCCTCACAATCATGGCAGAAGGTGACAGGCATGCCTCACACGGCAGCAGACAAGAGAAGAGAGCTTGTGCAGTGAAACTCTCCTTTTTAAACCCATCAGATCTTGAGAGACTTATTCACTATCATGACAACAGCACAGGAAAGACTCACCCCCATGATTCAATTATCTCCCACTGGGTCCCTCCCACAACATGAGGAAATTACAGGAGGTATGAGACTTGGGTGGGGACACAGAGCCAAACCATATCATACATAAAAGTATTTTTTGGAGGAGTCCATAGATTTCATCTTTTCTTATACAGTGGTCAAAACCTAAGCTATTTCACTGATGTTATCCCAAGGTCTAAAACAGCCTCTGGTAAATAAAATATTTAGATATTTGTTTTTATTCAGCCACTGCTCTAGTGATTCACAGCAAATGCTCTAAGCCCTTTCTTTATAACCAGTGGATTTACCAGCTAGACCAAATATGGTAAGAGTGAAAACTTCATATTTGATGCTTAGAAATCACACTGAATTAAAAATAGCAACCCAACCAATTGGCTATCCATTTTTTCTTCATGGTAAACAAACACATGAATTCTTCAAACACTAGATCTAGTAAGTAAAGCTGTAGATCTAAAAAAACAAAACAGGGCCGGGTGCGGTGGCTCATGCCTGTAATCCTAGAATTTTGGGAGGCCAAGGCAGGCAGATCATGAGGTCAGGAGTTCGAGACCAGCCTGACCAACATGGTGAAACCCCATCTCTACTAATAATAAATTATAAAAATTAGCCGGATGTAGTGGTACACAACTGTAATCCCAGCTACTCGGGAGCCTGAAGCAGGAGACTCCTTAGAACCCAGGAGGCAGAGGTTGCACTCCACCCTGGGTGACAGAAGGAGACTCTGTCTCAAACAAACAAACAAAAAACCTAAAAAACAAAACAAAAAAACAAGGGTCTGAATGATAAATTTTTCAAACCTCTCAGGATGAAGGAGGGCTTCAAAACAAGCTTACCTGGCTATAAAACACACCTAAACTTTCAGAAGAGGAAGAGACTTCTGTTGACTACATTTCCAAAACCTTCAAATGCAATTACAATTAACAAATATGAACCAATTCAATTAATCGGTTAAAAATTACATGCCAACTAAGTCCCTCCTTTAGACCTAAAACTCATATAGCTAAAGTGGGTTATCTAATAAGAAAGGGGAAAAAATGTGGATGTTTTGGTGGTAGTGTGAGAGAGGTGGTGTTTAAACTACTTTCAAGTGATTTCGATGACGATCAATATTATTTCCCCAAGGTCCAAAAAATGAATCACATGCAAAGCTAGGAAATGAATCCAAAATGCCTAACACCCACGATGCTGTGCTCTTTTCTTCACCCAGAAAACTATCTGAAAGGCTGCAAACAATGGAGCCTTCCAGAGATGCAGTGGGTGGTTTCTGTCCACACAGTACATTGGACTGCACCTTTCAGTAAACCAGCCCTTCATCCTGTGGAAAATGGAATCTCAGATATCAGCTAGAGAGCTTGGTAAAGTTACCTTTGTACTTTGTCCCTGAATGTCTTCATCTATATCTGTTACTAGTAGACTAAGCAGGTGTTGTTTCAGGTGGCTGTCTAGTGTGGAGTAGCTGTAATTCTCCCAATTTTAAGTTGCTGAAATTTTAAGTTAATGATAGATGTTTGCTTTTCAGACAAACTCATTCAAGGATAGAGATTACAGCTGTAGGGTTGGGCACATTTTTTAAATAACAGAGCCCTATCATTAAAGCAGTGATCCTTAAAGAAAGGCATACAACCCCAACCCTCAAGATTATCAGAACTTCCTGGGGGTGTAGACAATGAAAAAAATAGCAAATATTTAAATTTATAACTTTGTATTTGAAAAGGAAAACAAAAACATTACCCTTATAACAAGAACACTTAAAGAAGGGCATGTGACTCTTCCATTAATGAGAGGGGGGAATAGGTGAAGTATAGTTGCAATTCCTGTTTTCAGAAGTGTAGCTCATTAGATGCCCTAAAGAGCTATTCTGCTACAACAACTAGATCCTGCATAAATCATAGTTTTTACTGCATCTCTCACAAGAAAGTGGAGGAATCTTTAAAAGGACAAACCAATATAGAGGTAGGCTAAAACCAGAGAGCAGAAAGTTGGGTGAAGAGTGTTAAACTGAGGGCAAAGGCTCATTTTAACACTTCAGTGGCAACACTGAACCCTTGGACAAGCAGGAAGGTAGGCAAGAGGAAAGCAGAGCCTGAGATTTTTAAGTAATGCCAGCGATCCTGAAAGAGCTGGTCAACCCAGAGAGAGGCTGTCCTGCCACTCAGTGGAAGGCTGCACTCTCAAGAAAAGGCATCCTTGACAAACTAATATCCAGAATCTATAAGGAACTTAAACACAAGAAGAAAACAACCCCATTAAAAAGTAGGCAAAAGATGTGAACAGATACTTCTCAAAAGACATGTATGTGGCCAAGAAATATAAAAAAAAAATGCTCAACATCACTCATCATCAGAGAGATGCAAATCTAAACCACAACGAGATGCCATCTTACACCAGTCAGAATTGCTATTAAGGAATCAAAAAACAGGTCAGGCACAGTGTGGCTCACGTCTGTAATCCCAGCACTTTGGGAGGCCAAGGCAGGCATATTACCTAACGTCAAGAGCTTGAGACCTGCTGGCCAACAAGGCAAAACCTTGTCTCTACCAAAAATACAAAAATTAGCCAGGTGTGATGAGAGGTGCCTGTAATCCCAGCTACCTGGGAGGCTGAGGAAGGAGAATTGCTTGAAACCAGGGGGCAGAGGTTGCAGTGAGCCAAGATCGCACCACTGCTCTCCAGCCTGGGCAACAGAGCAAGACCCCATCTCAAACAAGGAAAAAAAAAAGAAAGCAATAGATGTTGGTGAGATGCAAAGAAAGTGGAATGCTTATACACGTTGGTGGGAATGTAATTAGTTCAGGCCCTGTGAAAAGCAGTTTGGACATTTCTCAAATAACTAAAAGCAGAACTACCATTCAACCCATGAATCCCATTACTGGGCATATACCCAAAGGAAAATAAATTGTTCTATCAAAAAGACACATGTACTCATGTTTATCACAGCACTATTGACAATAGTACAAACACGGAATCATGCTAGATGCCCACAAACCGTGGACTGGATTAAAACAAATGTGGTATATGTACACTATGGACTACCATGCCACCCATTATAAACAACAAAACCATGCCCTTTGCAGCAACTTGGGTGCAGTTGGAGACCATTATTCTAAGCAAATTAATGCAAAAAACAGAAAACCAAGTATCACACATTTTCACTTATAAGTGGGAGCTAGATGTGTACACATGTGGGTACACGTGGACATAAAGCAGGGAACAAAAGATGCTGGGGACTCCAAAAGTGGTGAGGAAGGGAGACAAGGGTTGAAAAACTTCCTACTGGGTGATGGATCACTAGAAGCCCAAACCTCAGCATCATGCAATATACTCCGTAACAAACCTGCACATGTACCCTGAATCTAAAGTTTTTCCAAAAAAAGGTTTTAAAATTAAGGCTTTTAATGCCAGTCCAGGGTGCCTCAAACCTGTAATCCCAGCATTTTGGGAGGCTCAGGGAGGTGGATCACTTGAGCTCAGGAATTCGAGACCAGCCTGGGAAATACGATGAAACCTCATCACTACAAAAAATGCAAAAATTACCCAGGTGTGGAGATGCACACCTGTAGTCTCAGCTACTTGGGAGGCTGAGGTAGGTGAATCACTTGAGCCCAGGAGTTCGAGGCTTCAGTGAGCCATGATTACATCACTGCACTCCAGCCTGGGTGAGAAAGTGAGACCCCAATCTTTTTAAAAAAATAATAAAAAGAGAGAAAGACTTTGAAATAAACAAGAAGATTACCGAGTATCTTCAACAGAAAAATAGGCTGTCTGGTACATTCTTCCAGGTTACCCAATTCTATGAGGGCTCTATGCCTTCCATTGTCTTTGATCTATTTTACAACTCCATACATTGTAGAAAACTGTGAGTAATGCAAACTACTCTTATACATAGAGATGTAAACCGTGTGGCAGAATGCAATTGATTACTGTCCAATGGATAGTGACACTTTTTTTTTTGTTTTTTACCAATTTATAATTCATTGCATTAAGTCAAGGTCTATAAAAAAGAAAAAAAACATAAAAAAATATAATTCATTTTAGTATTGCTTATTTGGCTACGTATATATGGTGCTTTTATTTTTCTTTTGATTTCTTTATAAGATCTTATCAATTCTTTCATTAATAAATTCAATAAAATCTTTGACATTAAAAAAAATTTTTTTAAACCATCTCCATGGAGGCTGGGTGTAGTGGCTCATGCCTATAAACAGCTATTTGGGAGGCTGAGGCAGAAGGACCACTTGAGACCAGGAGTTCTAGACCACCACGGGCAATAGAGTGAGACTCCCATCTCTAAAAAATTAAACAAATAAAATAAAAAAATAGTTCGCCAGGTGTGGTGGTGCACACCAATAGAAAAACAAAAGAGAAAGCATCCTTGGGTAGGCCTAGATTTTCATAGATTAATATCAACCAAATATACATTTATAATACAAGCAAAGAAACCACTATATGTACAAGTCATAAGAAATAACAAACAACAGATTTAGATCCCCAAGAACTTCAGATATTTGAAATATCACATATGGAATATAAAACAGCCGTGCACACAATTTTTTTTTTGAGACAAAGTTTCACTCCTGTTGCCCAGGCTGGAGTGCAATGGCACCAACTCTGCTCACAGCAACCTCCACCTCCCAGGTTCAAGTGATTCTCCTGCCTCAGTCTCCCAAGTAGCTGGGATTACAGGCATGTGCCACCACACCCAGCTAATTTTGTACTTTTAGTATAGATGAGGTTTCTCCACGTTGCTCAGGCTGGTCTCAAACTCCCGACCTCAGGTGATCTGCATGCCTTGGCCTCCCAAACTGCTGGGATTACAGGCATAAGCCACCACGCCCAGCCCACCATGTTTTAAAAATTTGAAAAGGAGTAAGCTGCATGCAGTGTCTCACGCCCAAAATGTTTTAAAATTTTGAAAAGGAGTAAGCTGGGTGTGGTGTCTCATGCCTAATCCCAGCACTGAGGCGGGTGGATTACCTGAGGTCGTGAGTTCAAGACCAGCCTGACCAATGTGGAGAAACCCCGTCCCTACGGAAAATACAAAATTAGCAGGGCGTGGTGGCGCATGCCTGTAATCCCAGCTACTTGGGAGGCTGAGGCAGGAGAATTGCTTGAACCTGGGAGGCAGAGGTGGCCATGAGCTGAGATCGCACTACTGCACTCCAGCCTGTGCAACAAGAATGAAACTGTCTCAAAAAAAAAAAGGAGTAAAAAAAAACTAAGTAAGCAACAAAACACTAGATTATAAAAAGAACCAGGTACAATTTTAGAAATGAATAATATAATTGGTGAAAAAACTCTGTGCATCAGTTAAATAGGTTAGATACAGTTGGAAGTAAATGTAGTTAGTTGTAAGACAAAAATGAATAAAGAACCCAGAATAGCACAGAGAGAAAAAAACATTAAAAAATGACAAAAAAGGTTAACAATACTGGAGGACAGAATGACAAAATATGTTTAATCACAGTCACAGAAGAAAAAAATTAAGCAGATAGAAGCTAGGTGATATCTGAATGAATAATAACTGAGAATTCTCAAGAAAGAAAGAAATTCACAGGTACACAAAGCACAACATATAACAAGTAGAATAACTGAAAAGAAATTCAGGCAGAGCATGGTGGTGCATGCCTATAATTTCAGCACTTTGGGAGGCCAAGACAGTAGAGTCCCTTGTACTCAGGAGTTCAAGATCAGCCTGGGGAACATAGTAAGACCTTGTCTCTACTAATAATGTTTAAAAAATTAGCCAGGTGAGGTGGATACCATCTGCAGTGCTGGCTACTTGGGAGGTTGAGGCAGGAGGATGGCTTGAGCCCAGGAGGTCAAGGCTGCAGTTAGCTGTGATGCACCACTGCACTCCAGCATGGACAACAGAGTGAGACCCTGTCTGAAAAAACAGTAAGAAAGAAAGAAAAGGAGAAGAAAGTCACCCTATACACCTTGTAGTAATGTTTTAGAATGCCAAAGACAGAGAAAGCATCTTTAAAGTAACTGGAAAGAAGACAGGCAACCTAGAAAATATTGAAGATATGAATGACCACAAACTTCACAATAGAAATAAATGGAAACTGGAAAGCATATATAGTTCAAGCTCTTTAGAGCTTTGTTTTAACAAAGGAACTGTGTACCTAAAATTATGTATCTAGTAAATCTATGTATTTCAAGAACAAAATTAAAGTAGGCATGTTTTCAGATATAAACACAAACTAGTTCAACATCAAGGGACCTACATTGAAGGAAGTTCCCTTGAACTATTCAAACAGCTTCCTAACTGACCTCCCTCTCCAATTTTCTTTTCTAATATTCCTAAAACCATTCTGATCATATTATTTTCCTGCTTGAAACTGCCAGATGAATTTCTAGAACCTATGTAATAAAGTCCAAATTTCTTAGCTGGGCATTTAAAGTGCTTTACAATGTTGTTACTTGCCAATGTTCTCTTCAATGACAATCTGGCTCCTTAATTTACTAGCTGTGACCTTGGGCCAGGTAATTGGCCTGCCCAAGTCTAAGACTCAGTAACTATAAAATGAAACCTCTAAAACTGCGGAGACCAATTACGCTACCTCAGATACTATGGACTGAATGTATGTGTCCTCCCAAAGTTCATATGATGAAATCCTAACCCTAATGTGATGGCATTAGGAGGCAGTGTCTTTGGAAGGTAATTGGGTTAAATGAAATAATGAAGATGAAAACTCCATCATGGGCTTAGTGCCCTTATAAGAGACTCCAGAGCTCTTTTTTTCTCCACCATGTGAGGACACAGAGGTCTGAAAGCCAGGAATGGGGCCCTCATCAGGAACCCAATCTGTAGGCCCTTCATCTTGGACACTCCAGGCTCCAGAACTGTGAGACATAAATGTCTTATTTGTGTCACCCTGTTTGTGGTATTCCATTATAGAAGCCCAAGCTCACTAAGACCCCAGGTAGAGCAATAAGCCACAGTGCTTAGCACATAGTTTTCAGTAATTGGCAGGTGTTATTACTTATCATTATAATAACTCACTCACCCCAAATTGCATTCCCAAGTCCATGCCTTTGCCCACATTATTTCCTCCACTTTTCTATCAACACCCCTGTCACTCCAAATCTATACTTAAGTCAGTCAAAATTATCTGTACAAGTCCAGCTGGCTCTTGAAATTCTCCTCTACCAGGCCAGCTCAAAGTAAGTGCTCTTACTTCTAAACCCATGGGCTATTTACCCAAATGCTGCTCTGTCATTTAACTAAACTATATGTTCCCTCTAGTCAAGGGAAGACATTATCTTAAGTTCTCCTGTTTTGCCCATGGAAGGCTTTACTGCCATAAAAATGGAGACTATTAAATAAATATGGATTGGATGATTAAGTTTCAGTGCCCTGGCAGAGATGCTTTGAAGGAAAAACATGCCAAAAAAAAATAAAAAAAAAAAAAAAGCAGCTGTCTTAGGATATGCTGCATTGTCTCTAAGCTTCCACACAGCTGCACTTCATTCCAAAGGCCTTAAATATTTTCCTTAGAGAAAGACATCCAACAAGGAAGGATATCCATGTTGGGCAGGAAGAAGTGATGGGGCACATAAGCTGACAGTGTGCTTCAGAAAACATCTTTCAGAGTCTAGTTTCAACAGAAGTCAATTTTACCCTGTATTTTTATCACCCATGAGGAAGAAAACAGAGATCTTCCAGGGGCTGCCACACAGTAGATGCTCAATAAATTTTGGCTGACTTTGCACAGGTGAACCAAGGCCATTACTCAGATTATTCTGTCTGTGTGTTCAAAAAGAAGTGGGGAGGCGGGTAATCTCAGCAGCTCTCTTTCAGTTTTTCAGCTCACCATTTGCTGAGGATGCCACAGCTGACTCCCACACCCAAAAGTCAGTGACAACTAATCTCTCAAATGAGTCACAAAGAATACATGATCAAACAACTGTACTTCCAGTCAGACCCTCCTTCATCTAATGTGGCTGACACTAAGAAGCTAGAAAAAGGCACAATCCACATGCTATCACGTTCAACTAACAAATTACATTTTCCCATTACTAGTGCCAAATTTAAAATTCCACTATTGTATCTACTGGAAGCCAAACCAAGATGCAATTTTTTTCATTACACAAAAAATATCCTCATTAAAGGTCATTTGGAAAACAGACAAAGGAATAAAAGAATCAACCAGGAAAACAACAACAAAAAAGCAGAAAACAATTGGCTATAATACTTTCATTCAGAAACAGCCCCTATCAACATTCTGGTTCATTTTCATCCTGTTTCTTCCCTCATGCATAGGTGTTTTGTGTAATTGCAATCATATAGTATATACTAATATACCTGCAGCTTGTGTCACTTAAATGATATAGGCATTTCTTCAATCTTTTCTCCTTCTTAACCTTATAACTGCACAAAAGTAGATAGCAGAAAGATTATGAAATTAAACCAAGTCAGTAAATTCTTACCATTCTTTTTCTTTCACAGTAACTACTGTAGTAAAACCTGAGACTTTTCTAGAAGTTCCTAAGGCCACTAGAAATAAGGTAAGACATTTTTAAAAAATGCCTAGACACAGAGAGTGTTTAACAAATGTTAACTCACTTTCAAGTCACAAAGAGAGACAAACTCAATATTTACTAAAATCACCTCTGAAAGACATTTAAAAAATTAAATTCAGCCTCCATTCCCAACAATTTTTTTTTTTTAAAGATGGAGTCTCCCTCTGTGGCCTAGGCTGAAGTGCAATGGCACAATCTTGGCTTACAACAACCCCTGCCTCTCGGGTTCAAGTGATTCTCCTGCCTCAGCCTCCTGAGTAGCTGGGATTACAGGTGCATGTCACCATGCCCAGCCAATTTTTTTGTATTTTTAGCAGAGACAGAGTTTCACCATGTTGGTCAGGCTGGTCTCGAACTCCTGACCTTGTGATCCGCCTGCCTCAGCCTCCCAAAGTGCTGGGATTACAGGTGTGAGCCACCAACCCAGCCTCCAACAAATTTTTATATCATTGAGAAGATACAATGCACTCACACCCAACAACTAAAGCCCAATGTAAATTGGAGTCAGTTACCCTGGCTCTTTAAGGGCTGGGGATGTTTTATTCATTTTGTAACCCTAGCACACAAAAATGTGCCTGGCATATCATAGATACTCAATAAATAACTGTTGTACTAAATTGAACTAAAGACTATGATCTAAGCTTGTTTAGAGGTAGGAAGGATCACTGTGAGCTGAGGTTGTCAAGCATAGCAGATAGCACGAATATGGCAGAATTTGATTTTGGCAATAATTTTCAGGAAGAAGATTGAACCACAGAAACCTTGGGATACTCTGCAAATAAAGATGACATAAGGAAAAATGTTCATATAGTCCTAACTCTATGAGTTTGATGTTTTTACACAAGCAGCACTGAAACCTCTGCTGTATTAACTACTCATGGGAAATGTAACAGATACTACTTAAAACCAAAAGAATCACACCAACACAAAATACTACAGCATTCCTGAGACATAATAAACAAGGGCTATCTCTCAGCAAGCTTTCTGTGTGCCATGCCAAGAAGCAACGAGACAGTCAATTAAGGCTTTAGCTCTCCATATAAAGTGCCACAGTGGATACTGTCCTTGCTAAACTAGGTGTAAAGGAATGTGCTTACCAAAACTTTCTTTCAGGATCTTATACTCCAGTGAAGCTATTTGCATATACTACTAGAATTCTGAGGGTATATACACAGATCTGAAATTTGCATTCATCTCTAACAGTGTAACATTCATACTACCTGATTATAAACATACGTGTGTGTGTGTATTTTTTTTTTTTGAGACGGAGTTTCACTCTTGCCACCCAGGCTGGAGTGCAGTGGTGCGATCATGGCTCCTGCCTCAGCCTCCAGTGTAGCTGGGACTATAGGCATGCACCACCAAACCCGGCTAATTTTTGCATTTTTAATAGAGACAGGGTTTCACCAGGCTGGCCAAGATGTTCTCTATCTCCTGACCTTATGATCGGCCCACCTCGGACCTCCCAAAGTGCTGGGATTATAGGAGTGAGCCACCACGCCCCGCAGACCACAAACATATCTTAAAAGAGAATCCAGCCAGGCGTGGTGGCTCATACCTGTAATCCCAGCACTTTGGGAGGCCAAGGCGGGCAGATCACTTGAGGTCAGGTGTTCAAGACCAGCCTGGCCAACATGGTGAAACCCCATGTCTACTAAAAATAATACAAAAATTAGCCAGGTGCAGTGGCACTTGTCTGTAATCTCAGCTACTCGGGAGGCTGAGGCAGGAGCATTTCTTGAACCTGGGAGGTGGAGTTTTGCAATGAGCTGAGATCGTGTCACCACTGCACTGGAGACTCTGTGTCCAAAAAAAAAAAAAAAAAAAATCCAACTTTATCACTAAGGTGTTGTTCAGCAGACTCCACACATCCTAACTTCCTTCACACATATTTCCTTTATTACATCTGTGCTTTTAAAAAATTCAAAGAATTTATGGAGAAGGAATTTGCTAATATCTTATCTCTAACAGCTGTTAGTTGAATGTACTAAATCCATAGCTGTGTCTGTCTGTTACATTATGTGGCCATCTTACACTTGATGAAATTCTGGTTGCTTTCAAAAGAATTGATTTAAATTTAACCTATGGAGTTCCATTATGAACAAGTTCCACAGAGCTCAGGGGTTGTGTGGATAATAATTCTGCCTGGATGTAATACTGTAATTACTTATGATTAACTATTTCTAGTACTTATCCATTCAGTCTCCTTAGCCTGAAGCACTTAAGAACAAATGCTCATCAACAAGTCATGTGGGAATGAGCAGCTGATAGAAAGTACTGCATGCATTCAAGACAGGTGTTCTTTGTTTTTCTTAAAACATACACACAAGTCTGACAACGATTATCTGCCAGATAATTAAGACTTAGAACAACATAAAAGAATATGCCATTCTAAAAAATGTTACTGGAGTCCAAACAAATGAAAATAAAGAATTAAACCTTTTTTTTTTTTTGAGACAGAGTCTTGCTCTGTCACTAGGTTGGAGTACAGTGGCACGATCTCAGCTCACGGAGGCAACCTCCGCCTCCAGGTTCAAGTGATTCTCCTGCCTCAACCTCCTGAGTAGCTGGGACTACAGGCATGTGCTACCACATCCAACTAATATCTGTATTTTTAGTAGAGACGGGGTTTCACCATGTTGGCGAAGATGGTCTCGATCTCTTGACCTGATGATCCACCTGCCTTGGCCTCCCAAAGTGCCAGGATTACGGCATGAGCTACCGCATCCGGCAAATAATTAAACATTTTTTCAAAAATTTCCAGGAAATTTTGATTTTCAGATTTTGATATGCTTCAGCACACAAATTGTCTTATTCCAAGAATGCAAAGTGTTTTAATTCTAAATGAAGTACTTCTCTCTAGGATGTCAAAGATTTGGAAACCTAACACTAATTAGTACACAATCATTCAAAACAGACATGTGGCATAACATTTGTAAAGCTGAACTGCACCTGTCATGAGTCAACAAAAGAATATTTTATACACAAACCACATAGTGTTGAACACTTAACAATTTGTTTAAACTGATCCACAAAAAGAACTCCACTGTCAAATGAACTAAAAATTTGATTAATACAAATAATGAAAGATTTCCAACTTAAAAAGCACAGGATGTCACCCTGGACAAGTTTCTGAATCTCTCTATACTTCTGTTTCTTCATCCACAAAAAGGGCATAATAATTGTAACAACTTCTTAGAGTTATCCAGATTAAGAAATTAGTGCACATTAAATTCTTGTAACAGAGCTTGGGAAAAGGTAACCACAAAAGAAATGTTTGCCATTATATCAAGAACCAAAATTTCTAAAAAGAAAATAAATAGTAATAGCAATTGAGAATAATAACAAAAAATTAAAAAGACACAGATGTCATAACTTCTGGAAGAATGGTTTTAGGGTATGCTTAAAGCATAAACCAAATAATGGGAAAAGAGCTCCCTACTAAAAAAAAGATAGCTACATACCTTCAAAGTAATTAATACATCCTAACACCTTTGTTCTTTGCCATTAGTACTAATTTGCAAGATTTGATTCTTCTTCCTATGCTCTGCATGTAAATCCCGGCCCCTACCAGCAAAAAAGCCACAAACCTAGTCCCTTAGGAGAAGGAAATCAGAGGTTAAGAGTATGTGAAGCTCTTCACATTTTCCAGTTTTATTAACAAACTACCAAGTTGAAACTCATTCCTGAGCTAAAATGCCAAATGCTTCTGCAATAAAAACTGCAAACTTTCATGTGAACAGATCTTTTCAACAATAGGGAGTTGTTCCAGGCTGTGAATAGGACAGTGTCAGTGTGACTAACACAGCGGGTGCTGGACATTCCTGACACCCTTGTCCCCTGGCTAGCCTTTGATCACTTATCTCCCAACTGCATTTGGTTTTGGGAAACACTTTCAAGGCAAAGTATATAGACTTTGCCTTAGTGTATATCATCTATAAGCTAAAACTCATCTTTTGTCACAGGGCCCATCAGGAGCGTCCTATTAGCATAAAGCACCAAACACAGGAATGCTTTGTTTTCCTAAATCTGTCCACCTTCACTCCCAAACAATCCCTCCGTGTTTTAACTTGCATATTTTGGAAAACATCATGGGATGACAGTGGCAACTCAGCTAAACAATAAAATGACTAAGAACCTTAAAAGGTCCTGGTCTGGTTACCTGCGGATGGCTGCCAGGGGAAGAGTGTGGTTTCCTGCTTTAGGTAAACACGAGGTTGAGGCTTCCCTACTTATTCAGAATGCAGCCTTGGAAAGCAGAGTAAACTTGACTCTGAAAATAGATTAAAGAAACCTACCTCATAGAGTTGCTGAAAGGAGTAAACGAGACAATGTCTCCAAAGTGCCTAGAAGATAGTAAATGTTCACTACGTAAACGAAAGCTATTTTAGTCATCTGCACAACTGTCCAGGGAAATGTGGATCTAATGAGAATTCCAAACAGAGGGAAAGAAAATGGACAAAACTCTCAAGTTTTTCAGGGTGTCTTGATTAAATGGCCTGAATGCTATTTCCGAATAAGGGTCTTCGTGGTCTCCTGGGCCAGGCCAAAGACAAAAAAACGTACTGGATTGATACCCAGACATTTTATTTCTGCAAAAGAAAAAGCAGTTCCTTTGTCTGTGTCGAGTCAAATGAACAGCAGATCCCCAGAGGGCTGTGACCAAGCAGCACGCCAGGCCTCGAGCTCTGCCTCGCTGGTCCTCGGCTACGTCCCCCCTCCCCCGCACCGTCCCTTCTCGAGAGCACAGCACTGCTGCGCAGGGTCTTCCAGCAAGTTCCAGCGCCCACGCCGCAGCTGCTGCGCTCCCTCCAGAAGGCTGTGCCCACAGCCCAGGAGGAGCCCACCCCGGGGATGAGCCCACCACCAGCACAGGACCCCCACCCGGGCGGAGCCCTCCCCCGGGATGAGCCCACCCAGGGGGTGAGCCCACCGCCAAGCACAGGGCCCCACCCGAGCGGAGCTCTCCCCGGGAATAAGCCCACCCCGGGGGTGAGCCCACCGCCCAGCACAGGGCCCCACCCGGGCGGAGCCCTCCCCAGGAATGAGCCCACCCGGGGAATGAGCCCACCGCCTAGCACAGGGCCCCGCCAGGGAAGAGTCTGCCTCCAGGGTGCGACGCGGTCCGGGTCTGACTCACTGCCTGAGACCGGCCCCCCACCGCAAATTAGAATTAACCCCCGCCCGGAATTCACCCCCGCCCAGGTCCAGCTGCCCAGCGTCCCAGGGCCCCCTCCAGAGCCAGGCCGGGGTCCCAGCCCTGGCCGCAGAGACGCGGGCGCGCGCCGCCCCTCCGGCCCGGGACACCGAGCTCCCTCGGAGTCAGGACCGCTATTCTCGCCCGGACCGGCTCCAGCCGCTTCGGCCCGCTCTGCTTCCGTTGCCCCCAGACCCTTCCCAATGGCAGTAACCCACCAACTTACCCCTGAAAAGCAGCAGCAGGAAGAAGTCAGGCAGCCGGGCGTAGAGCCGGAGTCTTGGTGGCCGCCTCAGCGCCATGTCGAGGGTAGCTGAGGTGCCCGCGGCCGCGCGGCGCAGCTCAGCTCGTAGTCTCAGCGCGCATGCGCCCAGCCAGCCAGGACCCGGCGAGCGGGTTACCATAGCGACCGCCAGGCCCAGCTGATCCGACACCATGGTGACCGAGGAAGCTGAAGTCTAGTTGCTTAAAAATGCAACGATGCTCTGGACCGGGCCCATGGGGTCTCTTTCAATGAACTTGGCGGGAGGAGGGTAAAGAAGTATGTCCAAGAGTAAAGAGGGGTATATTTCTATAGCTATAGGACAAATCCATCGCAACAGGTCGGAGAAGGAACACTCCTTTAAAATCTGGGAAATGAAGTATTTCTTATTTTACAAATAAGGATGCAGCCCAGTTATTATGGAAGCATTATTGCCTTCACATCTTTCGGGCCCCCAATTCCAAATGTGAGGGAAGGAAAAGAGCTGAAATCAACTTAAAACATAAGCAAGACATACATTATACAGTACATAAAAGTGATGTCTTGCTAAAATAAATTGTTTCTGTGGTAGATCAAAAGCATGATGGTATAACCAATAGTTTATTCTGCAGAAAAGCAGACTAATTCTTTGCTCTGATTTCTAAATACTACGAGATGGTAAAACCAGGGAAGAACAGGTAAGATGAGGACAAACAGGAAAAATGAAGAGAAGGATGAATTAAAGCAGAAATTAGACCTAAGAAAAAAAGCAGGAGAATTTAAAGTCTCACTTAATACTGTGGAAAATACTTGAAAAGCTTGTATCTTATCAAGTATAGAAAGTACACCTCCAATGTTCCCAGAAACAATAGTCTAGTAACAGAATTCTGAATATAATTACTAGTAAAAGAAGCCAGAGTTTCCAACCAACACTTTTAAAAGTTTAACTTGTTCATATACTAATGTTACTTTTTTAGTATTTTTAGTTTTTAGGCAAAATAGAAGTATATTAATATATGCCAAATTTATATATGTAAATGCCAACAAACATGAAATAGATTGAGATTGTTGCCAAGAATATACTTCAGTTTCCATCACTATATAATCTTCTTTGCAAGTCTTTATAACTGCTCATATCTTCATGTGAATTGATTACCTTCTCAAAAATCTTATAAAGATACAATACAATTTAAAAAGTAACTCAGTCACCTGTTATGATTCTATTCATCTTTCCTTTCATAAATCTTCTTTAAGTTCCAGGTCACCCTGCTCTAAATTACAAGTAAAAGTGTGAAAAGTTGTTTTATAATGGTGGCCTATTTCCCTTTAACAAACACATAATCGAGAAATTAAAAAGACGAAACTTTGGAGAGATCCAAGATGGCCATGTAGCAGCAGCTGAGGATTGTAGCTCCCAGTGAAAGCACAGAGAGTGAGTGGATGCCGCAATTGCAGACAAATTTTTGATGCCCACAAACTGGGAGATTCCCGGCGAAGGAGCCACACGGGTTGCCAGCATGACTCTTTTGGCCGGCGCAGCTGTTTTGCCGGCACCTCGGCGCGGAGCTTCTCGGTGCGGAGTATACAGGACTGGGTGCCCTTTTAGTGGGGCTCCGCTGGTCCCATTCCCACAAGGAGAACAGCAATTGGAAGCACTGAGGACTGAGAGCAAGCACAGCTGAACCCGGGAAGCACAGCAAGCACAGCTGAACCCGGGAAAGCCCAGTTCTGTGGGGAAGGGGCGTCTGCTGAAGGAAAACTAAGAAACAGAAAAAACTTCATAACCAACAGGCCCGACGTCCACTCAGAGACCCAATCTGAAAGTCGGCAATTACAAAGACGACAGGTGGATAAATCCACAAAAATGGGAAGAAACCAGTGCAAAAAGGCTGAGAACACCCGAAATCAGAAGGCCTCTCCTCCTACAGGAGATCGCAGCTCCTCATCAGCAAGAGAACAAGGCCTGACGGAGGATGAGTGTGATGAACTCACAGAATCAGGTTTCAGAAGGTGGATAATAAGAAACTTCTGTGAACTGAAAGAACATATTCTAACCCAATGCAAAGAAACTAAGAACCTTGAAAGAAGATTTAAAGAAATGTTAACGAGAATGGACAACTTAGAGAAGAATATAAGTGAATTGATGGAGCTGAAAAACACAACACAAGAACTTCGCAAAGCATGCACAAGTTTCAACAGCCAAATTGACCAAGCAGAAGAAAGGATATCAGAGGTCGAAGATCAACTCAATGAAATAAAACGA
>CAUYQU010005856.1:0-10624 GCA_963574635.1 Cheracebus regulus
GGCGGTGTTTTGTGTGTGCCAACATCACGCCATTGCACACCAACATAGGCAACAGACAACCACTCCCACTAAGTAAAAAAAAAAAAAAAAAAAAAAAAAAAAGCTAACCCTTTCTAAGCACTTGCTGTGTATCAGGCTCTGTTCTAAGATGTTACAAATATTAACTTTTTGAATTCTCACAAGACCCCTACAAGACAGGTCCCATCGTTATTCCTGTGTGTCAGTTCAGATGCCAAGACAAAATTAGACATGCAAGAAATTCTGGGGGAAACACTCTCAGAGGACAAAGTGGGAGGGCACAGGAATAGGTGGCAATGCAGATCTGACACCTCTGAAAGGAGAGGGGAAGGGAAGGAGGAGTAGGTAGGAAGAGATTTAAACTGAAATAGAACCCCAAGAAAGTCTCAGCCAGGTCCATGGGGAGTCCTTGAGCAAAGACTGCCACTTGAGAAGTTCCACATTGGGCAGAACTGACCCAGCTCCAGTACTGCCATCCTGCTGGTCATTGGCTGACCAGTGCCCAAGAGGAGCGTGCCTCATAAATACCATGGCAGATCAGAGGGTGCAAGAACTGGAGGCTGGAAGTCAACCTTGCTCCTCACAGCAGATTCTCTTGAGCATTCTGAGCAATGCACCTCCATGGCTACCACATTGTTTCATGGTGTGAGCACTGAGAGATTACATACAATACTAGGCACAGGAGATGAGAATGGTCCAGGCAAGAGACTTCCCTGCCCTCTCTTAACCTGCCCCATGGTCTAACAGAATTGACAGTAGCCTCCTTGGTGTCCCTATTGTGGCCTGGGTTTATCATGATGCCTGCTGCACTTCATTGCACTGCTTTTCCGCATTTTTAGATTGTAAGGCCCTTGAGAGCCCAGGTTACATATTAGCCTGTCCCTGGTGCCCTGTGAATGGCACATAGCAGATACTAGTAAATGTTAGATAAATTAAGTAATGCCAAATGAAAATATTCTGCGAAAAAAAACAGAGTGAAAAAAGCAGGGAGAATGAGCCAGAGAAGTAGGAAAAAGAAAGCTGATGAAGCTAAGAGAAGAAGGGCTTAATAAGGATCAGCAATGCAACCGGGAGGTCTGCTGAGTATGAGGAGGGCACTGGTGCTCTTAACGGGAAGACTCAGAGAGCGAAGGGCACAGATGCCAATCTTCAGTGGACTGCTGCATGAATTGGAGGGCAGTAAATGGAGCCGAGTGAAGACTCTTTCTCAAAAGCCTAGTCTGGGAAGGAGAGGAGAGAAGGCAGTAGTGAGAGGGCACTTAGGGGTAGGCAAGTAAAATGGAAGGAGACAGTGAAGAGGAGAAAGCAGTGGAGAGAGGCATCTATTGCTCCTCCCTCCCCCTCCATCTTCTCTTTCTCTCCATTTCCCCTCTTCCCTCCTCTCTCTCCTTCCTTCTCTGAAGCCCTCTGCCTCTCTGCAATCTGAGAGCTCTGTGTTCTCTGGCCAGCTGCCTCTGTTCTGCCCAATTGGCATTCCCTACTGCACTACAGTAACAAAGAGAGCTTCATCCTGTCTGTTTATTGACTAAAAGGTAATTTTCTGTTGCCAAAGATGAAAACCTACTTCCCCTGTTAGGGGGAAGCTTGGCCCTCACAGCCTCCCTGGGGTTTACTATTCAGCCATCGCACGCTTAGCAGCAAGAAGACCTGCAGAAGAGATACACCTGGCAGAATCCCAAACCCTAGGCCAAACCTGAATGTGCCTCGACTATTTCAAGTATCAAATCCAAAGTGGCCTGCTTGCTTTTACAAACAAACCGTTCATCTGCAAAAGCTGTGCAATTACTTTACATTTTTGTCTTTTACTCAGATTATTTATACACAGTTCTTAAGCTGCTATTTCTTGATTTATCAATTTTTGACATTCTCAATTAACTTCCTACTATGGCAAAAGAGAATTCAGCTTTCTTACACCATATTGTCAGCCTCTTCCTTTCTCATCTACACTGTGCAGTCTGGTTAATTTTCTTTAATGAGCTTTGAGGTTGTGCCTAGAAAAGACCTTCATAATCACACATGCATAGGTTAAGAACTTCCACTGTTTATTTCAGGCCTGCCCCATCTTGAGCTTCATCATTGCTTGAAGCTACTGTCCCACAAAGATCTTGAAAAGCTAGGACAGGCACAGTGGCTCATGCCTGTAATCCCAGCACTTGGGGAAGCTAAGGCAAGCGGATCACCTGAAGTCAGGAGTTTGAGACCAGCCTAAACAACATGACTAAGCCCCATCTCTACTGAAAATACAAAAATTAGCTGGGTGTGGTGGCAGTGCCTGTAGTCCCAGCTACTTAGGAGGCTGAGGCACAAAAATTGCTTGAACCTGAGAGATAGAGGTTGCAGTGAGCCAAGATCATGCCACTGCACTCCAGCCTAAGTGACAGAGTAAGACTCTGCCTCAGAAAAAAAAAAAAAAAAAAAAATCCTGAAAAGCTGAAACTGCCCTCTCTGCACAGCCCCATCCTACCTCTGGGGCTCTTCCCCTCCTCACTATCTCTCCACTACCTGTCTCTTTCTTCTCTGACTTCCTTTTCCTTAGCCTCTATTACTGCAATCCTCTCACCGTTTCGTCCACCTCCTTATTCAGCATAGGTCTCATAGTTGGCTATTTTAGGGGTGCTTCACTACCACTCCAAAGCCTTTGTTCTCTAGCTGCCAGCTGCCAAGTGGTGCTAGAGAACGAGCATAAAACAAACTAACCATTTATACAAGTCAGTGCTATCCTGTCTCAGCTGGGCCCTCCTGATGCAAGGCAAACATTCTGTTTACCTCCATGTGACTCCTCCCTTATTATTTCCCAACAACAGCTGTTTCAAATCTTTACCAACCTTCAAATTTTCCCAACCCAATGTTTAATTAGCTCTCCTTCCACAGATGAGCATACATGTTGCTTCCCTGCCAAAATCCAGATCAGCTCAACCTGGACACTCTAATGCATACCCACAACATTTTGTCTGTCATCTCAGGGGTTTGCAGGACCCACTGAGGGTACCTCTGCTCTAAATGTCTCTATATTGTTCTCTATCCTCTTTCTTCTTTCTTCCTCCCTAAGACCATCCTAACCTGCCACCCCTTTAATAATCATCCTCTCTCTTCCCCATATGGCCAAAATATTCAAAGAGCAAGCACAGGCCCTCTATTTTCTTGCCACCCACGAGCTCCTTGCACTTCCCCTTCTATTCTCATTACCCTCTGGAAACTCTCACAGCTCACCAAGGCCCTATTAGCAGACAATTCCCAAGGCCTCCTCCTTCTCCTCAGCCTTCACTGTGATACTTAGCACTTTCCTTCTTCTTATGACTTTTTTCTGATTCTCAGATTCTAACCTGGCCTTTGGTGAAGAAGAAGATTCTTCCAGATCATGCCATGCCCTCGTTGGATTCTGTCTGTAACTCCCTGTCACCCATAAGATAAAGTCAGAACTCTTCAGCTTGTACACATAATAATAATAGTGAACGGTTATAGAGAACTTTCCTTGCCAGGCACTGTTTGAAACCATACACACACACACACACACACACACACACACACACACACACACACACACACAATAGAGGGTATATGCAATTATTATGCCCATTTTTCACACGAGGAAACTGAAGCACAGATTAAGGCAAAAATTAAGTGACTTTTCCAAGGTGAAACAGAGTGAATAGCAGAGACAGGATCAAATCCAGAGTGTTCACCTGCAGAAGCCTTGCATCTAACCACTACACAACACTGCCTTTCCCTGAAAGACTTTTCATGGTCAGGCAGTGGCCTGTCCCTCGGCTCCTGTCTCTCACATCCAGAAGCCATGGTTTAATCCTTCTGACTACCCAATTTGAAGAACACGCTCCTCCCTTCACTTCTGAGATGCTCTACTCCCATTCTCCTGCAGTAGTCACACACAGTGTCCCTTCCTCTTCTCCCCTCCCAGTTTTTCCCCTCCCTTCAATACCCTAAATGCAAGGACTCCCCAAAGCGTCTTGATTGGCCTATCACAGAAGCTTTCTCACTAACCCCACAGTGTCACTCTCACTTCCCCTCCCATCCACATAGGGCTGTCTGGTTAATTTCCCTAAAGCACAGCTCTGCCGATGTCATTCCCTGAATAATATTGAACCTACTGAAAATCTAAATCTAAAACCTTAGTTGTAAAAGGCCCTCCATAACTGGATATTGACCTTTTCTCCCCCTCCTCTTTCTCACACTGCCTATGTTCCATCGAAACCAAAGAGCTTTAAAATGAAGGAAGTATGGGCTAGGCGCGATGGCTCACGCCTGTAATCCCAGCACTTTGGGAGGCCAAGGCAGGCAAATCACAAGGTCAAGAGATCGAGACCATCCTGGCCAACATGGTGAAACCCATCTCTACTAAAAATACAAAAATTAGCTGGGTGTGGTGGCACACACCTGTAGTCCCAGCTACTCGGAGGGCTAAGGCAGAACTGCTTGAACCTTGGGAGGCAGAGGTTGCAGTGAGATGAGATCGCACCACTGCACTCCAGCCTGGCGCCTGGTGACAGAGCAAGACTCTGTCTCAAAAAAAAAAAAAAAAAAAAAAATGAAAGAAGTATGATTTGCTGAGCCTTGGAGGAAAGGTGGTATCTGACAGGTGGTATCGGAACAAAGGCATTTCAGGCTAAGAGAAAAGTGAGAGCAAAGACCTGGAACATGGAAAGTACAGAGCACTAATAAATGGTGATACTAACAAGACTACTCTAAATGATTCCCTGCCTTTCTTTTTCTTTCTTTCCGAGAACCTCTCTGCATGAGCTTCCCTGCCCCAACTCTGATTTTGTGGATGTTGTAGAATCATGAGGCTGGACCCAGTGGCTCACACTTGTAATGCCAATACTTTGGAAGGCCAAGGCAGGCAGATTGCTTGAGAAGTTCGAGACCAGCCTGGGCAACATGGCGAAATCCCATCTGTACAAAAAATACAAAAATTAGGCAGGCATTGTGGGGTGTGCCTGTAGTCCCAGCTACTCTGAAGGCTGATGCAGAGGGGAATCACTTGAGCCTGGGATGTTGAGGTTTCAGTGAGCCGTGATTGCACTACTGTACTCTATTCTGGGCAACAGAGCAAGACTCTGTTTGGAAAAATTAATAAATAATAAAAAGAAGGGATAAAAGGGGGTTTTTTTGGTGTTTGTTTGGTTGTTTTGACAAGGAGTCTCACTCTGTCACCAGGCTGGAGTGCAGTGGCGTGATCTTGGCTCACTGCAACCTTCGCCTCCGGCGTTCCAGCGATCCTCCTACCTCAGTCACCTGAGTAGCTGGGACTACAGGCACACACCACCATGCCAGACTAATTTTTGTATTTTTTAGTAGAGACAGGGTTTCACCATATTGGCCAGGCTGGTCTCGAACTCCTGACCTCGTGATCCACCTGCCTCGGCCTCCCAAAATGCTAGGATCACAGATGTGAGGCAGCGTGCCTGGCCTAAAAAAAGTTTTTTAAAACAGACTCATGAGGCCAGGCACAGTGGCTCATGCTTGTAATCCCAGAACTTTGGGAGGCCAAGGCAGGCAGATCACTTGGGGCCAGGAGTTCAAGACCAGCCTGGCCAACATACCAAAACCTACTACTAAAAATACAAAAATTAGCCAGGTGTGGTGGTGGGCACCTGTAATCAAAGCTACTCAGGAGGTTGAGACGGGAAAATAGCTTGAACCTGAGAGGCAGAGGCTGCAGTAAGCTGAGATCGACCCACTGCACTCCAGCCTGGAAAACAGAGTGAGACTCTTTCTCAAAAGAAAAAAATAAAAAATAGACTCATGAGCATAGACTCTGAGGCCAGATTGCCTAAGTTCAAAATTAGACTTTGTCATTTACTTGTTCTGCAGCCTTGGATAAGTGAACTGGCCTCTGTTCCTGTGTGCTCATCTTCAAAACGGGAAAAAGATACCACCGTGATTTGTTGAGAAGGTTAAATTAGTTAATGCATGTAAAGCAATACATAATTGTTAGATATTAGTATTAATATCTGGGCTTTCACAGAGGAAATTGTGCCATGGGAATGTGCATTATCTGGCGCATTATGCCACCACTTTTCTATGTATGAGTAACTCCACATATTGCAATATCCTTAATCATTTCTATCAGCTCTTTATCACTATTCTGGGCCATGCTCGTCTTTCTTCTGTCTCAAGCAGAGGACCTCTCTCTGGGCAATATAGTACATGGCAAAGTAAGAAGTAGCCTTTGTTCCCTTCTTTGATTAAAATCATCAGACCTGGGTTTGTCTACAAACTCCAATCAGTTTAGTCATTGATCCTAAGGGCAAGTTGGCACATGGCTCCCTGAACTGATCCACCACGACATTCTTTTCTTCCCACATTGGGAATACAGGCTAAGTATTCTTCAAGTTAATAATTGTTTTTACTTTCTTTCTTTTTTTTTTGACAGGGTCTCACTCTGTCACCCAGGCTGGAGTACCGTGGTACATCCTGGGCTCAGGTGATCCTCCCACCTGAGCCTCCCAAGTAGCTGGGACCACAGGTGTGTACCACCACACCTAGCTAATTTTTTGTACTTTTTTGTAGAGACAGGGTTTCACTATGTTGCCAACGCTGGTCTCAAACTCCTAAGCTCACAGGATCCTTGCGCCTCAGTCTCTCAGAGTTCTGAGATCTTGGCCCAATCACAGAAGGCCACTTTCCACTTACCCAAAGTTTCACGAATTTATCCCATAGTTATCAGCATTCACCATGAAAAGAGCTTGTTTTTCCCGCTGCCAAGATTCCCGTTTTCACAGTGTACCTAGAGTTCCTATTTGTAAGTATGAAATCACTCCCAACCTGTAACCAGTACTCTCCCAAACTCCACAGGAGTAAAGATCAAAAAAGCAGAGCAAGCAATCATGACGAAGTTTCTTTCAGGAATCAAAGTTGAAGGATCTTTTAAGATAATAAAAAATCATAATCAAAACCTGTCTCCAAACAGACTGTATCCCCTACACACACACACACACGCACGCACACGCACACCCCTACACACCTGGCTTGCTTAGGAAGAGTCCAGTCCTGGAGATTTGAAAGGACTTCTCTTCACACCAGGCAGCAGTCGGTTTCCTGCCCCCACTGCTGCCCGCCGGACCTCTACACTGCTTTCATAACACCTCCCTCTTGTGTTAAGAGTCCAGGCTGCTCCACTCCCTCATGGGGTTCTCACCAGTGTCATCCTTGATCAGCTGCAGAATCAGTTCTATTACTGCCAAAATGAAAAGCAGAAAGAAAGAAAAAAGCTGCCTGACCAGAGAGTCTTGTGTACTCTTCAGCCCCTATCCTCTATTTTTTTTTTTTTTTTTTTTTTTGAGACAAGAGTCTTGCTCTATTACTCAGGCTAAAGTGCAGTGACACAATCTCGGCTCACTGCAACCTCTGCCTCCTGGGTTCAAGCAATTCTCCTGCCTCAGCCTCTGGAGTAGCTGGAATTATAGGCACTGGGATTTTTGTATTTTTACTAGAGATGGGGTTTCACCATGTTGGCCAGGCTGATCTCAAGCTCCTGGCCTCAAGTGATCCACCGGCCTTGGCCTCCCAAAGTGCTGAAATTACAGGTATGAGCCGCCCACCTGGCCCTCTAATTTATTTACTGAGATAGGGTTCCCTCTGTCACCCAGGCTGGAGTGCAGTAGCACAATCTGGTCTCACTGAAGCCTCAACCTCCCAGGCTCAAGTGATCCTCCCCCCTCAGCCTCCAGAGTAGCTGGGACTAAAGGGAAACGCCACCATGTCCTGCATATTTTTGTATTTTTATTTTGTAGAGATGGGGTTACACCAGCTTGCACAGGCTTCTGTCAAATTCCTAGGCTCAAGAGATCTGCCTGCCTCAGCTTCCTAAAGTGCTAGGATTACAGGCATGTACAACCGTGCCTGGTCTCATCCTCTAATTTAAATTGAAATACTGGGATGCAAATCTCCTGCTAGAGTGGGGTTGGAGGGCAGGTTGATTTTAGTAAAGCCCACTTCTTAAGACTGCCACCCTGAGATCAGCTACTGCAAACTGGGGCTGGCTCAGTCACCTTTCTTCTTTTTTTTTTTTTTCTAGATGGAGTGTAGTTATGTCGCCAGGCTTGAGTGCAGTGGCACATCTCAGCTCACTGCAACCTCTGTCTCCTGGGTTCAAGCAATTCTCCTGGCTCAGCCTCCTGAATACCTGGGACTACACACACATGCCACCATACCCAGCTAATGTTTGTATTTTTAGTAGAGACAGGGTTTCACCATGTTGGCCAGGATGGTCTCGATCTCCTGACCTCGTGATCCACCCACCTCAGCCTCCCAAAGTGCTAGGATTACAGGCATGAGCCACCTCACTCAGCCAAAATGACAACTTTATTGTGGCACAATTCACATATCATACAATTCACTCTTTTGAAGTGTACAATTCAGTAGGTTTTAGTATATACACAGGGTTGTACAACAATCATCACTATCTACTTTCAGAACACTTTTATTACCCCAAAAGAATCCCATACTCCTTAGCAGTCACCTCCCATTCCTTCTTCCCCAACCCCACACCTGGCAACCAGTAATCTACTTTCCATATTTATGGATTTGCCTATTATGGACATTTCATATAAATGGAATCACACAATATGTGGCCTTTGTAACTGGCTTCTTTTGTTTAACATAATGTTTTCAAGGTTCATCTATGTTGTATCATATATCAGTACTTTATTTTAATGTCTGAATCATATTCCCTTGTGTGGCTATTCCACACTTTGTTTATGTATTCATCAGTTGATAAACATTTAGGTTGTTTCTGTTTTTTTGTGTTATTATGAATAATATAATATTGAATATTTACATACAGGGTTTTTGTGTGGATATATGCCTTCAATTCTCTTGGATATATACCCTAGAAGTGAAATTGCTGGGTCAAATGATAACTCTTCTGTTAACATTTTGAGGAAGTGTCCAACTGTTTTCCAAAGAGGTTGCACCATTTTACTACCTCACCAGCTTCACATGAGGGTTCCAAATTCTCCCTCCACATGCTCACCAACATTTATTATCTTTTTTTAAATTTAATTTAATTTTATTTTTGAAAGGGAGTCTCGCTCTTCTGCCTGGGCTGTAGTGCAGTGGCATAATCTCGGCTCACTGCAACCTCTGCCTCCTGGGTTCAAGTGATTCTCTTGCCTCAGTCTCCTGAGTAGCTGAGATTACAGGCGTGCACCACCATGCCTGGGTAATTTTTGTGTTTTTCCTAGACAAGAGATTTCGCCATGTTGACCAGGCTGGTCTCGAACTCCTGACCCCAAGTGATCCACCCACCTCAGCCTCCCAAAGTGCTGGGATTACAGGCATGAGCCACTGCGCCTGGCCATATTATCTTTTTAAATTTTAGCCATCCTGGTTGGTATGGATTGATATCACATTGTAGTTTTTTGTTTGTTGATTTGGTTTGATTTGGTTTTTTTGAGACGGAGTCTCACTCTGTTGCCAGGCTGGAGTGCAGTGGCACGATCTCGGCTCACTGCAACCTCTGCCTCCCGGGTTCAAGCGATTCTCCTGCCTCAACCTCCCAAATAGTTGGGACTACAGGTGTGCACCACCACACCTGGCTAATTTTCGTATTTTTTTAGTAGAAACAGGGTTTCAGCATATTGGACAGGCTGGTCTCAAACTCCTGACCTCGTGATCCGCCTGCCTTGGCCTCCCAAAGAGCTGGGATTACAAGTGTGAGGCACTGCACCCAGCCTCATTGTGGTTTTGATTTGCATTTCCCTAATGACTAATGATGTTGAGAATCCTTTCATAAGCTTATTGGCTGTTTGTCTTCTTTGGTGAAATGTCTATTCAAATCTTTTGCTCAATTTTTATTTTATATTAAATGTGAGGAGTCACAGTACACCCCATAGTAAAATCGTACTTAGGGATAATCACAGTAGTAGCTCAAACTCAACAAATTCAAAACTAAAATAATGATGATTCACTGTAATCTGGTCCTCCTCCTTATTTTCATGTTATTTCCTATCTGCAGATGTATTCAACAAACACTCAACAAATTTACTAAATGCCTAATAGATGCCAGACAACTCCCATCCATCCAGTTGCCCAAGTCTGAAACCTGGGAATCATCCTAGACCCCTTCCTCATCCCCCATGTCCAGTCAATATTAATTCTACCTCCTTAAGTCATTATGTCCATCCCATCCCTTCCATCTCCACTTTACTGCCTTAGTTCAGGCCATGAGTATTTCTCACCTGGATTCTGGCAACAGTCTGCTAGGATTGCTCCACCTCTAGTTGCTCTCTCCCCTCCTATTTGCCCTCTCCAGGGCTCCAGAGTTTATTTATAAAATATAACTCTGAATTAGCCAGGCATGGTGGTGGGTGCCTGTAATCTCAGCTGCTCGGAACGCTGAGGCAGGAGAATCCCTTGAACTCAGGAGGCAGAGGTTGCAGTGAGCCAAGATCATGCCACTGTACTCCAGCTTCGGGGACAGTGTAAGCTGTCTCAAAAAAAAAAAAAATAAAATAAAAAGAACAGTTATAAACTTGAGGTATATTGGCCAGGTGCTGTGGTTCACGCCTGTAATCTCAGCACTTTGGGAAGCCAATCACCTGAGGTAGAGGGTTCGAGACCAACCTGACCAACATGGAGAAACACT
>CAUYQU010005861.1:0-134585 GCA_963574635.1 Cheracebus regulus
TGGGTTAGAACATGTTCTTTTAGCTCACAGAAGATTCTTATTACCCACCTTCTGAAACCTGATTCTGTCATTTTCTCACACTCATTCTCCATCCAGCCTTGTTCCCTTGCTGGTGAGGAGTTGTGATCCCTTGTAGGGGGAGAGGTGTTCTGGTTTTGGGTGTTTTCATCCTTTTTGTGCTGGTTTCTTCCCATCTTTGTGGATTTATCCACCTGTCATCTTTGTAGTTGCTGACTTTCAGATTGGGTCTCTGAGTGGACGTCCAGTTTGTTGATGATGAAGTTATTTCTGTTTCTTAGTTTTCCTTCTAACAATCTAGCCCCTCTGCTGTAGGACTGCTGACGTCCACTCCAGGCCCTGCTTGCCTGGGGATCACCTGTAGCAGCTGCAGAACAGTAAGGATTGCTGCCAGTTTCTTCTTCTGCTATCTTTGTCTCAGAAGGATACCTGCCAAATGTCAGTCTGATCTCTCCTATATGAGGTGACTCTTTGGATATATGGGGGTCAGGGAGCTGCTTGAGGAGACAGTCTGTCCTTTATAGGCACTCAAGTGCTGAGCTGTGAGCTCCATTGTTCATTCAGAGCTGCTGGGCAGGTATGTTTAGGTCTGCTGCAGCAGAACTCATATACTCCTTTTTTTTCCCAGGTGTTCTGTCCCGGGGAGTTAGGACTTTATTTATGAGTTTCTGTTGTGCTGCTGCCTTTTTTTCATGGCTGGCATGCCCAGCAAGGAGGCAGCCTAGTCACTGTCTGCCTGCAGAGGCTTTGCTGAGCTGCTGTGGGCTCTGCCCAGCTGCCGTGTGAACTTCCCTGCAGTCCTGTTTATATGGGTGTCGTTAGAACTGCCTCGGCACTGGTGGCCCACCTCTGTAATGGCAGGCTCTCTCTGTAATGGCGGGTTGCCTTGGCAATGGCAGGCTGCCTCTGCAATGGCGGACTACCTCTGTAGTGGTGGACCGCCTTGGTAATGGTGGACGCCCCTCCCCCACAGAACTGGACCATCCTGGGTTCAGCTGTGCTTGCTGCGAAACTCTCAACCCAGAGCATTTTGAATTGCTGTTTTTTTGTGTTGGGGGGTGGGACCAGCCGAACCTGATCACCTGGCTCCCTGCCTCAGAGCTCTTTTTTTTTTTTATTAGTTGAACAGTTGACTCTCTCCCAGGTGTTTCAGTCGCCTGTTGAAAAGGCACCGGGATCTGTTTGATTTCCCGTGTGGCGACCCACTACGCCAGCTGAAACAGCGATGCTGGGATTCGTGGCGTTTTTCTGCCCGGGAAATCTCCTGGCCTGGGTCCCTGTTTCAGACCCCTTTTTAATCAGATGAATCGGCAACTCTGCCTTCCTGCAGCTCCACTCACCAGCTAAAAGGGCACCCAGACCAGTGTATTTTGTATGGAGAACCGCCGCACCGGGGCACCGGCAAAACAGACGCTCTGGCCAAAACAGCCGTGCTGGTGACCCATGGGGCTCCTCCGCCTGAGAATCTCCTGGTCTGTGGGCAATAAAAATCCGTCTGGAAATGCGGCATCCACTCACCCTCTGCGCTTTCACTAGGAGCTGCAATCCTGAGCTGCTCCTAATTGGTCATCTTGGATCCTCCTCTGTAATTTCTTTGATGGCTTCCATCTTTATCCACTGTCCCTGCAAATGACATGATCTCATTCATTTTTATGGCTACATAATATTCCATAGTGTATATGTCTCACATTTTCTTTATCCAGTCTGTCATTGATGGGCATTTGAATTGGTTCCATGTCTTTTTCAAAGCCCCATTGAACAGTTTTTCCCCTCACTTTCCTTGTTGTCTGAAAATGGGTCACACAACTTTCCTAAACAAATCCCTTGCAGGGGGAATGAAATTTCTGCTATTGGCTCAGCAAAGTTCATGGCTCTGGAAGATGAGCGGCTTGCTTGGAGCAAATCATGGATAGGAATGTAAGTAAGAAAGATAGTGAGAGGAAGAGATTGAGAGGAATATCACATAATGAACAAAATATTTGTCTGTCTTTTTGGACTGTAAGCTGCTCAAGGTCACAGAGTACTAATATGTCATCACGTTGTCACATCCCTAGCCATGATTAGAGTGCCTAGACAGAATATCATTGTGCACATACTTGGTGAGGAGCACTGAGTTGGAATACTACTACTAACTGTGGCTTTATAATAAACTAAATAAACCAAGTAGCTTGATTTGTTGTGTTTCACCATTTAGCTATAGTATAGCTGAAATAACATATTAAAAATATGTTCATCGCTAGGTTCATAAGGCCTGGATGCATTGGGTAAATGTTTTGGCGTTTGTACTTTAGGTCCTATTTTGATATTTGAATGCTGTATTTAGAGTACCTTTGTTCTGGGACTTTCAATGTATTTGATAAATATTATTTATGTCTGAGTAGAAGTGGATAGAAAGCAAGTAGACTATAAATGTCCTTAAATGCAAAATCAGTGTGTTCTCTGTCACCCCAATGCCACCTAGCTCTGCATCTGAACTATTACGGATGTTCTCTTGATATTTATCAAATGAATGAATGAATGATATCTCCATTTTACAGGTAGTCATGGAAACTTAGAGCTAAATGGCTTTCTGATGTCATCTACCTAAAAAAATGTCTAAAACTTTTGCCCACACAGAAATCGATTGCCTGTTCTAGAGATTATATTCTTTCATAACCTCAGAGCTATACTTTTATAGTCTGCAAACAAAGAATTTTACTATTGAGAAACCAAGCTTTTGTGGAAAATAATAACCAATGCTTTGAAAAGAGGATTATTTCTTAGCAGATATTGAAAATACATATGTTGGATATAAAAGAAAGAGTTGATTCTTAACATGGAACTCAGGCAGAAAAGGGACTAAATATAATGTTACAATTACCATATTGGCCTTGTCTTAACTTCTTTTTTCATAATGTGGGTATTAGGATTTTCAACTTCTCAGCCATCCTAGAAAAGTTTGACTTTTATATGATGCTTAAATGTCAATATCTAATTTCAGAAAATGAGTTTACAATTTAGGAGAAGGTGATTTCAGAGTACCCTTTGCCCACCTCTGACTTGGCAAAGGATAAAGAAAATTTGTCAAGTTTTGAAAGCCTGCATCTTTTAATAGCTTCTTCAATAAAAATGTGATTAAAATGTTTCATAAGGTTAAAGTGTTGCCTGTGGCAGTATAAATTTCCTTAGCTTAATGCGTCATCAGTATGACATGTCACGCTTGCCTTTGTCAGCACTTCTTGTACACAGATTAAGTGTAAACACATTTAAAATGACAGATTTAAATGTATCCCAATAGTAAAGGAACCGCTGGTAATAGGGCATAAGTAAAGCGTTTCTAATAAAAGCATTGCTGTCAAGTACTAACCGGCTCTGGTTGGCTGCCTCAGTGTTTGTTGGATATCTACACTCTTGTCTCACACAGTTTGCTCTTACTAGCTCCTCGCCTTCCCGAGGTGTAAAGTTTAATGTAGTAAGAGATCACATTCTAAATTGCACACAGAAAATTTCAAATTTGTCTGCAGAAATGATGCAGCCTCTCTTCTAAGAAGACATTACCCTTACCGTTCCCTTACCAACCAGTATCTTGGGTTTTCATGTTTTGTAAGGCTATAGATTTTCACATATTCTCATGACAATGCCCTAAAACATATCAGAATGACCTTTTTATAGAAACACAGAGTGGAACTTACATATGGATTCTATAGCTTTTTGACTTTTTTAATGCAAATTATAGCATTTTTACTGAGTTTCATGGTGGTCACATATGTTGTGTTTATCACTGCCATATTAAATACTATGATTTATCAGGGAAAGGACTATATGGTGGTGATTCTAAATTTGCTTTATAGTCTTAGTGCAGCTGGATCTAAGAAAAATATTTTACAGTTTATCAGAAACTCAGTATAATTCAGAACATATAGGATTAGGGTTGGAAAAAAATACAAATATAGTAAGTAAGAACAGTGACTCACATAGAAGCATTTTGAGGTCTGTTGAGGACCATTACTGAAAGGAAGGGCAGGTGTAAGTTGTCAGTGGTGGCTCATTGGCTGATTGCTACACGATGGGACATGATTGTTGAGATGACTGTCCTATATTTTGTATATCAAAATAAAACTTTGTAGAAATTTTCTTAACTAAAAGTAAATATTCTGATTTCTAAGTTTTTATGTTGACTTCTCCCCCTCTTTTTTTCTGGATATTTGTTGGTATACACACACGCATTCTCTACTCATTTAATACATTTGAACACACACACACACACACACACACACACACTCTCACCCTCACACTCACACACACTCTCTCTCTCTCCCCCCTCATTTAAACATTTGAAATAGCACTTTGCTGGATGAGGAAGTAAATCTGGCCTTCCTAGAAGTTTCTGAGACTTTTCTTTAATGACTTTTTCTTTATCCCACATCTCTAAAGCTCAGTTTCATCCCATTAGTTGTGTATGTATGTTGTCGCACATATATATTCTTTTGAGGTGAGTCTAGTGGGAGGTACCTATTTTTACTCTTTACTGAGGTAAGGGTTTCAATGAAATAACACAAATGTATGTGAAATTAAACTAGAATAGTAATTGCAACTGCAGTGAACCAAAAAGTATAGTTGACACCAAATTAAATTACCAAAAGCACATGATGTGGGGATTTTTAAAGGGCAGATTCTTATTATTATTACACACACGAGTTCAGCAATGTACTCCACTGAAACAGCCTGTCCACTGAGAAATGCTTACCGAGTTGGCATTTTCTTTAAACAGGATAATTTAATGGTAGAACCATTTACCTGTTCTGCATTCTTTAAATAATTATGCTAATCATACAAGGGGTCCTGCATTGCATGATTGATAAATTCGTTTTGTTGCAGCCTTTGCCTTGTTTATGCCGTAGAGAGCTTAGCTATAATGGATTAGGTTTAATTCTTATAGTCTTATATTGTTTTTCTGGCATGTTAAGTCAAAACAAAAGAAAAAAATTGTGCTTTTGGCAATAAATCATGGCTTGCTGGGAAAGTCAACATCTATCCAGATTTGCCAGGTGGCTATCCAGAAACTCTCATAACTCTGAAGTCTGAAGGAACTCCTTTACATCTGAAGCTTAGACACACAGAATAACTTACATAGGGTGTGTTGGACTACAGTTTTCATATTATAAGCACTGGATCTTAGAAGAGCAAAGAGAGAAATATGGTGCCCTCTTGATTTTAGTAGCAGCAAGAAAATGAAACTCAAGTGAGAAATTACTGGAAGATCATCTACCTGGGCTCATTTTTAAGTGTTATTTTTAAGACATAAAGTACATTTTACAAACACAATTTCACCAAAAATGTAGAAATATGAGCATGAACTTCAAGAATACACATATGTATTCATATGTGTAAATGTACGTATGTATATTTCTGAAATGTGGGTCCTTTTGTTCCCACATTTTAACTCAGTACTGTCCTACTCCCATTCACATTATCCTCCTCATCCACCATGCTCTATCCTCCCTCTTCCTTGAGTGCTCTCATAATCCTCCTTAGGTAACCATTACCTTTTGAACTTTTCAGCTCCTTTGCTCAAATACTGCTTTTTAAGTGGTTGTATCCTTTAGCTTATCATTTCTGGTTATTAATAACCTCTATCCTTCCACCCCAGTGTTAGGCAAAGGTTATCTTATATTTGTGTCAAGATGCAGAAACACTTGGGAAGTGCTAACCTATGATTATACTTCCGTATTTTTCAACCTTCTAATGTATTAACATATGTGTGTGTATTTTTTTTTTTTTGAGATGGAGTCTTGCTCTGTCACCAGGCTGGAGTGCAATGGCACAATCTCGGCTCATTGCAGCCTCCGCCTCCTGGGTTCAAGCAATTCTCCTGCCTCAGTCTCCTGAGTAGCTGAGACTACAGGCACACACACCATGCCTAGCTAATTTTTATATTTTTAGTAGGGATGGGGTTTCACCATGTTTGTCAGGATGGTCTCGATCTGTTGACCTTGTGATCTACCTGCCTTGGCCTCTCAAAGTGCTGAGATTACAGACATGAGCCACTAGGCCCGGCCATATATATGCACGTATACATACATACATATCTGGAAGGATTTTTCAGTTATTGTTTTACAAAAATGGAGTCTTACTTGTTCTTTTATCTTTCAATAATTCTTTGAGGAAGTCCTTTCCAGGCCACTGTATAAATCTAATTCGTTATGTCCAGTGGCTGTAACAGAATTTTAAAACTATTCTCTGCTGGTGGGATCCAGCCCTTTGTGTGTGTGTGTGTGTGTGTGTGGTTTTTTTTGTCTTATCACTATACAAAAAGCTTATACACGCACACACACACACACACACACACACAAGTGTGTTTTGTGTATACATCTATATATATACACACACACAGATGTATATATATAGATAGATGTATGTATATATATGTAAAAAGCACATATGTAGATAGATAGATAGATAGATAGATAGATAGATAGATAGATAGATTTGAGATGGTCTGACTCTGTCTTCCAAGCTGGAGTGCAGTGGCATGATCTTGGCTCCCTGCAACCTCTGCCTCCCAGGCTCATGCCATCTTCCCACCTCAGCCTCCTAAGTAGCTGGGACCACAGGTGCATGCCACCATGCCCGGCTATTTTTTTTTCTTTTTTTAGAATTGGGGTCTCACTAATAATCTGGTTTTAATGGGGTAGATTGTCAGACATGAAAGTACTAGATTTAATCTTGATAGATATTGCTAGATTGCATTTCAAAAAGCCTTAAAAGTGATATTTTAATCTACCACGTATCAGAATATCCATTTCTCTAAATCCAGAGTAGGCATTTTCCCTTATTTTCATTTTTATTCGTGTCTTAAGTCTAAATGACATCTCATTGTTTTCTCCATTTAAGATTTTCTGACTTCTAGTAAATTTGAGCATCTTTCTGTTTTTATTGGCTTTTTATATTGTTCTGCCTTAAAAATACCTCTTCAGGCTGGGCAGGGTGGCTCACACCTGTAATCCCAGCACTTTGGGAGGCCGAGGCAGGCAGATTACTTGAGCCCAGGAGGTCGAGACCAGTCTGGGCAACATGATGAAACCCTGTCTTTTCTAAAAGTAAAAAAGATTAGCCCATCATGGTGATGTGTGCCTGTAATCCCAGCTACTTGGAAGGCTGAGGTCAGAGGATTGCTGGAACCCAGAAAGTGGAGGCTGCAGTGAGCTGAGATCATGCTACTGCACTCCAGCCTGGGACACAGAATGAGACCCTGTCCCAAATAAAATACCTCTTCATATCTTGGCTCATTTTTTAATTTCTAATTTTTGTGGTTACATAGTAGGTATATATATTAATGGATTACATGAGCTATTTTGATACAGGCATGCAATGAGTAATAATCCCATCGGGGGCCAGGCGCAGTGGCTCACGCCTGTAATCCCAGCACTTTCAGAGGCCAAGGCAGGTGGATCGGATCACAAGGTCAAGAGATCGAGATCATCCTGGCCAACATGGTGGAACTCCATCTCTACTAAAAATACAAAAATTAGCTGGGCGTGGTGGCGCGCACCTATAGGCCCAGCTACTAGGGAGGCTGAGGCAGGAGTGTTGCTTGAACCCGGGAGGCGGAGGTTGCAGTGAGCTAAGATCGCGCCACTGCACTCCAGCCTGGCAACAGAGCGCGACTCTGTCTCAAAAAAAAATAATAATAATAATAATTCCATCAGAGCAAATGGAGTATCCATCCCCCTGAGCATTTTTCCTTTGTGTTGCAAATAATCCGATTATAGTATTTTAGTTATTTTAAAATGTACAATTAAATTATTATTGACTCTAGTCACCTTGTTGTACTATAGAACTCTGGCTCTTATTCTTTATTCTATTTTTGGTACTCACTCACTATTTACCCCCCTCCCCATGACCCTTCCCCACCTCTGTTAACCATCCTTCTACTCTCTTTCTTCATGAATTCAATTGTTCTGATTTTTAGCTCCCACTAATGAGTGAGAACATGCGAAGTTTGTCTTTCTGTTCCTGTCTTTGCCCCCTTTTCTTCCTTTTAGTTTTCTTTGTCCTTTTCTTGTCTATTTGTGAGATTGCTTTACCTTTTGTGGATATTAACTAACATCTCTCTTAAAATTTTTTTTCCAAATTAAATGTTTTCAGAATGATTTGCTGTTCATACCAGTGTGTACGAATATGCTTTTGTATTCCTTAAAGATCAGCTCAAATGGGCTGACATAGGTTGACCAGGTGATAGTTATTATATAGCTGCAAAGAGCTGTGTATCTAGAGATACACACACATTACTGAAATCTCATTTGTCAAAACTATGAGTTGCAAAGTTTTCAGTGATGAAAAGCCTTGATGTGACCTGGGGGAAAAGGGTCATCTCAGGTCCTCTAAATATTTTTTTAAAAGAGGCAGTCCTTATTTCCTGGGGGTGAATATTGGTGACTTACGTGCTTTTTTGAGAGATATTATCAGACATATTTTTTGAAGGAGAGGTATTCATTGAAGATGAACTCTGTCATTACACAAGTCCTGAACTTTTCCAGTTACTCTTTAAATCTTGCTTTCAAAGGCATAGGTTTCTTAATTATTTGGTGGTTGTCATTTTTTTAAACTTTGTGTTTTGAAATAATTCTACATTTGCACAAGTTGCAAAAACGCACAGAAAAGTCCCCCACACACTTCATGCAACCTCTCTATAGTCAGCATCTTGCTTAAGTTACGGTAACATACTTAAGTAGATATAGTGACTATAGTCTAATATCAGAATTGGGAAATCGACATTGGTACAATCCACAGAGTTTATTCAGATTTTGTCACTTTTACAGCTGTGTGTGTGTGTACTTCTCTTGGGATTTTTTTAACTGTAGCGTGTCAAACAAATTCTTCTATCACTGAAATCCTAAGCTCCACACTCATTAATGAAAGTATGTAAAACTGAGGTCATAGAAAAAGTAAGGTATGGGAGTAGTTTTCTAACTGATGCTATGAAGTGCCATTCTGCATATAACCTTGAAAAAAATATACAAAGATGCTTCAGGTTGTCATGGCTCCACTTAGACCTGCATTAAGGCAGAGCACACATAAAATCCCCTCTTGATCTTACAAAGTTGCCGATACTTGGCCTCATGATGGGAAACAGAGCTCGGAACTTTTAGGCTGGCTGCTAGGGACTATCTCTTAGTTAAGGATAAATAAATAATGAGTATTTGTGAAGATATGTTCTCCTGACTACAGTGACACCTGCTGAGATTGTTTGGATTGTAACTTTATAGCAGCCTTTTCCAGAATTAATTGCACATTCACAAATCAGGCAACCATAACTACTCTTTACCTGTAATATCTCATGTACAACCGTGAACAAGTAAATTAGTGCAAACTAGTGCCTGACCACACACCGTGACAAAGAATGTGTGCTCGGGGAACAGCACCTCCTGTCTCTTTATGAGACGCCTTAGGGGCTCTCTAGGAGAACTTGAAAGGAGTCAGAAAAAGTGGAGGAAGCATTGCTTTGCCCCTGAGGGAAACGCAGTTTCAGAATACTTTCATGTTAATAGTATCCATTGACTTCAGGCTGTGAGAAACAGCAATGCGCTCTACTAGGCCATTGGTCCAACTTTCTCATTTTTCTTCTAAGTAAATGTAGTCCAGCAAAGTGAAGTGATATGCTTTAAAGGCACCATGATAATTAGTGACAAAGTCTTAACTAAAATTCAGGCTATTTTCCTCTGAAAAAGTGTTCTTTCCACTGTAACATTATAGCACTTTATTCATTTCTATGGATTGAACAAATGGATTTAAAAAATCAAAACAGTCTACAAAATTTCCAAGATTATTTTTCTCCTCTTTGTTCCTGGAGTATCCTAAGAAGACATAGGTGGCTAATCCTGGGACAGGCAGCCATCTCTTGCCATGGAGAACCGATTGGTAAGAGTGGTGTTAGTGGCTGTCATGCTTATGCTGGGCTAATGTAACAAAATTCAGTGAAGGATTTCTAAAGCATTCTATTTTTTTTCTTTTGCTGAGACTCCAAAAGAAGTTTAACTGGGGTCTAGTTAGGGTGTTTGAGGAAAATTTGGGTAGTCTTAGATCCAATATATTTTAGACTAACTCAGCTATTTATTAGTATTGACTGTTTAAAAGAAGTTCTGAGATATGTCAAAGTCACACAGAAGCAGACTAACTAATCAGTGTAATAAATTGCATGTAGGACGTGAACTTCAGTACTGCAATAGGTGGTCAATTACTGGTTTTAAAATAAATATGTATGAGTGATTCTGTTTCTTTCTAGATGGCTCTTCCATTTTGCAGAGAGAAAGGGGGTGGGGTGGTTGTTAAATGTTTCTTCTCTTCTGGTTGTCTACCCAGTGTAGCATCTCTCTTCCTCTGCGTGGCCCTGGACTTCAAGATACTCTACTTGGGAAGCTGAGGTGGGAGGATCATTTGAGCCCAGTAGTTCAGTGCCAGCCTGGGCAACATAGTGAGACCCTATCTCTAAAAAAATAGATATTATTGGGGTTTGTATTGGCACTCAGAAATTCAGATCCACAATATAGAATTTAGAATGATAACCAAAATCTACCATAGACAATCATGTTGGTGTATAAGATACCAGAGAGAGACACGTTTCCCACCATGAGACTGGCCTCCGTTGGTAAAATCAGCAGTGGAACATACATGCTGTTTGACATAATGGTGGTTTAATGGCTAAACCAAACATAAAACCCAGGCTAGAGGGAACAGAAAATATCAAAACGTAGATATTATGGTCTCTTTAAATTGGGCTGAGTACTATCCACCCATGTTGTTCGCTTTTAAGTTGGGTAAGTGGTTGTCTTCCTAGCTGAACTTTTAAGTTCCTTTGGAGCCAGGGACCATTTTTTTTCTTGCCGCTTGTCTGTCCTTGATGCCTGGCGATAAATGTTGATGTTTGTAGAATGGACGAATGGATAGAAGGATGGGTGGTTGGAAAAAAGAGTGAAGAAGGGCATCTTCGGAAATAAAACCGAGTCAGTAGCCTCAACATTGTAGATGTCATTGTGTAGTGTCAGAGTGTTTCAAAGACTGGCCCAATTTTTAAGCAAATACCATTAAGAGCAGTGTAACATTAAAATAAATGATTCTATTATTGCCTCAGGTCACATTTTTGGAACCTAATTAAAAGTTCAATGACAATCTTTTTTTTTTTTTTTTTTCCAAAAAAAGGCAACAAAAGGATTCTGATTCTAGAAGAAATATACTGATGCTTCAGTTTAATGCTGTTCCTAAAGTTCAAAGCATGGATGCCCTGTAGAGGAAAACATCTTGTTAGAAAAGGATTCTTTTCATATTTTAATGATTTAATTAATTTTTCCCATTTTACCCAAAATTATATTCTCTAAAGGTAATTTTGGTCATGCGTAGGAAAATTCTAGTGATATATCCTGGAGAAGAGAGAGGTCAAAAGTAGATTGTGACACACTACAAATTGTAGTAGTCTACTGCATATCATCCACAAGAGCAAATCCATCATGGTAGAGCAGAATTTGTAGAATTTATTTAGATCATTAGATGACTGTCAAACACCAGGCCATAAAATAGCAGAAATGGGATGCAGAGAAGGGGAATTGGTTATCCCAGTCCTGTTGGTAACAGAACTCTCATTAGCATCTCAAGGAGCACCCACAGTCCAGTGTCTCTGCTCTGATAGCCTGGACCCAGTACTGTGGTCTGGATGGATACACTGTGTTCCTAATCCTGTCCCTAGTGCCCAAGTCTTACCTTGACTATGTTTGTTGATTATCCCATGATGTGTTCTCTAGGTCACTCACTCTCTTGATCACTCTCTTGTGAATATCACACAGTATGTTAGTAAATGCCTTAAAATGGTTTAGATAAGGTACAACAAGTTGCAGAATAAAAACCCAAGTACAACAAAAGAATATTTGTATCCTTCATCTCAATTAAGGCAATGGAATTAAACTGTACATTGGTATATTTCACAATTATAGTCACCTACGTTTGACACCCCCAGTTCGAAACACAAGAATAATTCTACTTTCTCCTTAACACAGAAGAATTGTAGGTTACCTACTCAGAGTTCTCATAGATTTCTTCTTTATCCTTAAATGTTTTTGAGTTTATGTTTAAATAAAAATCTAATAGTCTTATAATTGACCCTGAATGTTCTGAAAATTTACATATCTTAGGCTAAAAAATAACAAAAATATTAAACTCAAAGGAATCCTGCAGCCAGTCTTAGGAGAAACTAAAGAATTGTAGGCCCTTTCTGTCTTATTCTCCTGACATTAATTCTCTCCGTATTAACCCTCTTCGTTTTCTCACCGCCCACACAAAGCTGGGAAGAGATGACATTTGGAACATTCCCCTCTGAGGGCCCACAGTTAAATGACAATAAAGTGAGCTGGCAATCTTACAACTCCTATGATTCCAAAGGTTCCCAGTCCAGAAGGTGTCTAATTCTTCGTCATGAGTCACTGATGGATTTTAAATTCAATTTAGTATGTCTCAGCAAACTTAAAAAAGAAAAACAAAAGAAATGTTATACAATGGGTGATATCAGAGAGTATCACATATAGTATGATAGTTTCATGATGTCAGCTGTCTATATGTTCTAGATTATGATGTAACATGTTCTCAGGCTGCTATACTAGTCCATTGTTCCACCCAGTGGAATGGGGAATCACAGGAATAAACAGCGACTCTTGCCCTAAGGTAATTTTTAGTATCTGGCTTTACTTGGCTTGCTACCAAGTCCGCTCTGTGTGCTCTTCTTTTGCACAGAAATAATGAAGCACTAGGCTTTTTCCACTTCTAACAATAGCATGATTCCTCTGACAACTCCTTTAGAAAACAATACCTTAACCTGACTATACAGAAAGGAGTAAATATTTTAGACTACTACATTCCCCATTACCTGAGAGGAAATATGTTAATGATCCTGTGCTCCACATAGTTTAAATTTATAGTCTAAATTTTGTTCTCTGCAGTAATACTGTTGTAGATTATTAATAAGCCTTCATTCTTTGTGAGACGATTCGTTACCTTTATGCTGGTGCAAATGCATTTTTCAGTGATTCTCTGGAATTAATCCATTCAAATATGGAGAATTTGCCAAAAAGATAGAGAGATTGAGAAATTGAAACTTGGCTAGGTAGAAAATGGTACCAGAGCTGCATTGCCTCCCTTGGGCTTTTCCCATAACCATAAGTTGACAGTGATGGTATTTTGCAGGTGGGACTTGAACAGAGCAAAGGGAAGAACATCCTCAGTCCTAATGAACATGCTGAGCCTATTATGTGTTCAGGCAGTCTCCCCGGAATACCAGTGAAAGAATTAAATCAACTCACGACAGCTATCTTGCATATCTCACCTGGGAGGGTATGCATGCAGTAGGACAGGCACTGCTTAACATTAATCAGCCTCCTGAAGTCATTACATTCATGAGGAAATGTAATTCACATGTGATTACTTTTTAATTTACTCTGTAATCACATTCCAAGTGAACGGGCCAAGCTTAAAATGAAATTTAAAAGTCAAATACTGCTTTGTATTAGGAATTCACAATTTTTATATGCACTTAGGTTAATAAAGATTTTACAATAACCATTTGTGACTGAGCATATGATAATTTTTTGATGAAAGTTAGTGCCATACCTTAGATAAGATGTATTTGATTTCTCTCCAAGTACTGAACTGGACCTGGAGAGTCTCCGAACTCTACTCTGTACTGAATTCCTGCCTCATCTAAACTTTATTTGAAAAGAAAAAAAAGTCATCCAAATGCTCCTGAATCCCAGATCTGAAGTTGCAATGAACTAATGTATTTTTAATTCCTGCTGTGCCTGTGAGGCACATCCATTTGTTTTATCCATCATCAGAAGGTATACACAGACCCTCATAATAACTGATTTCAGCTCATCAATGGGGAATGCCAGGCCCTGCAGTACGAATCTTCCTTCAACAATGTAGTCTTTTAAGTTTATGAAGTTACAAAGCTGCTGTGTTAGTTTCCTGGGAGCCTTGAAACTAAAGGTTCAAAAGCCCAGAACCAGCTAGTAGTAGTGGGTAGTAGTGGGTAGGTTTGTGCTGTGCTTTATAAGCCAGAACTAAGGCCAGTGGAGAGAAGTGTACAAAGGATTTTCAGATTTCCAGTCAATACAAAGACATTTTTTTCATTTGACCCTCCCTACCACTACATAGAACAACCTCAGAAGTACTAAGATCCTCGGCCGGGCGCGGTGGCTCACGCCTGTAATCCCAGCACTTTGGGAGGCCGAGGTGGGCGGATCACGAGGTCAAGAGATAGAGACCATCCTGGCCAACATGATGAAACTCCGTCTCTACTAAAAATAAAAAAAATTAGCCAGGCATGGTAGTGCGTGCCTGTAGTCCCAGCTGCTCAGGAGGCTGAGGCAGGAGAATTGCCTGAAACTGGAAAACAGAAGTTGCAGTCAGCGGGAATCTTGCCACTACACTCCAGCCTGGTGATAGAGCGAGAATCTGTCTAAAAAAACAAAAAAGGTACTAAGATAGTCTTTCCAGAAAATATTCAAAGGCTGAATTCCTTTTACCAGGGATGTTGTATAGTGTTACCAAACATCAGTTATTAGTTTTCAAATTTCAAGATATTTGTAATATCTTGATGCTGACTTTACTAATATTTACTTTAGCTGAACTCATTTTGCTTTCACTTCACAACTACTTTGGCATCTTTCTAATTCAGTACTATTAAAAGAAATATAATGCAAGGCACATGTGAGATTTTCTAGTTGTCATATTAAAGAAGAAGCAGGTGACATTAATTGTAATGTATTTTATTTAACTCACTATATTCTATTATTTCAATATGCAATCAAGAAGTTTTAAATTAGATTTCTTACATTGTTTTTTTGTACTATAAAGTCCTGTGCGTATTTTACACTTACAGCACATCTCAATGTGGACTAATCACATTTTACATGAACAAGAGCCACATGTGGCTAGTGACTACTATATTGGGCAGAATAGTTCTGAGCTGTGGCATTTATGAAATGATAACTGACATGATGGCTGTATATTTTTAAATGCATATTAAACAGATATGCTGCTTTTCAAATTTTAAAGTTTGAATTAGTAAATGGAATATGTACCGCACTATGGAGAACACTGACTTGGAAAGCAGTTCTTTTTTCTATGTATATATGTATCTATTTGGGGTACAGTAATATACATGATGGATGGAGTTTGGAGTTTATGTGCATGGGTCTCTGTATGGCTGTATATATTTGCCTGTGGTCCCCAGCACATGATCCATACATCTTTTTGTTCACACACAAGCATAGCAAAGTGTAAGAAATGAGACTGATGTAATCCTGCTTGATTTATTTTTTTATAAAACATTTACTATCATAGTATGTATACATTGTACATATATATGATACCATCTATGTAATGGACATGTATGTGCATGTATATTTGTGTAATATATATGTGTATTTGTATACATATGTATGTATGTCACACATTCCAGGCCATTGCTGCTGCTTCCATCTACACTTGGGGCTAGTGTATGGTCCCTAAATCACTTTGGTAGGCAGAACAATGGTCCCCCAAAGAAGTATTAATTCTAATCCCCAACACTTGTGACTTTTAGCTTACATGGCCAAAGGGACTTTGCAGATGTGATTAAGTTAAAGATCTTGAGATATGGGAATTATCTGGGATGATTCAGGTAGATCCAATGTATTCACAAAGGTCCTTATAAATGAAAGAGGAACGCAAGAGAGTCAGAGTCAGAGAAGATGTGATAATGGAGGCAGAGGTCTGAGTGATGCGGTGTGAGCAGACTTGGCCTGATGTTGCTGGCTTTGTAGATGTGGGAAGGCACCATAAGCCAAGGAATGTGCGCTTCCTCTAGAAGCTGGACAAGGCAAGGAAATGGATTCTGGTCTAGAACCCCCAGAACGAACATAGCCCTGCTGAATTTTTGGTTTTATCGCAGTAAGAGCCATTTAAGACTTCTGATTTCCAAAACTATAGGATAAATGTGTTGTTTCAGGCCACTAAGTATGTGGTAATTTGTGACAGCAGCAATAATAAGCTAATATGTCCATCCTGAGTAAATGGTTGATTAAAACTGTATCACTTTCAAGTCTTTTCCATCATTTAAACAAGTTTTAATAGCTTTAGGGGCACAAGTAATTTTTGGTTATGTGAATGAATTGAATAGCAGTGAAGTCTGAAATTTTAGTGCATGCATCACCTGAGTTGTGTATGTGGTACCCAATATGTAGTTTTTTGAAATCCCTCATGCCCTTCCCATCCTCCCTTCTGAGTCTCCAGTGTCCTTTACACACTCTGTGTGCTTTCACATACCTGTAGCTTAGCTCCTCTGTATATATGAGAACATGTGGTATTTGGCTTTCCCTTCCTGAGTTACTTTACTTAGAATAATGGCCTCCACTCCCATGAAAGTTGCTGCAAAAGACATTATTTTCTTTTCTTTTTTATGGTTGAGTAATATTCCATGGTGTATATATACCACATTTTCTTTATCCATTTATTAGTTGATGGTCACTTAGTTTGGTTCCATATCTTTGCAATTGTGACTTGTGTTAAAATAAACATATGTGTACAGGTGTCTTTTTTGATCTCATGACTTACTTTCCTTTGAGTAGATTCCCAATATTGGGATTGCTGGATCAAATGGTACGACAACTTCGAGTTCTTTGAACAATTGCCATACTGTTTTCCATAGAGGTTGCACTAATTTACATTCCCCTCAGGAGTGTATAAATGTTCCCTTTTCACCACATTTATATCAACATCTATTGTTGTGGGACTTTTTAATAATGGCCATTCTGGCTGGTGTAAAGTGGTATCTCACTGTGGTTTTAATTTGCATTTCCTTGATGATTAGCGGTGTTGAGCATTTTTTTTCGTGTTTGTTGGCCACTTGTATATCTTCTTTTGAGAAATGTCTGTTCATGTACTTTGCCTGTTTTTGAATGGGATTGTTTTTTTCCTTGCTGATTTGAGTTCCTAGTAGATTCTGGATATTAGTTATTTGTCAGATGCATAGTTTTCAAGTATTTTCTCCCATTCTGTGGGCTGTTTGTTTACTGTTCTGTTTTTTTATTTTGCTGTGAAGAGCTTTTTTTTTTTTTTTTTTTTTGAGACAGAGTCTCACTCCGTCACCAGGCGCCAGGCTGGAGTGCCGTGGTGTGATCTCGGCTCACTGCAACCTCCGCCTCCCAGGTTCAAGCAATTCTGCTGCCTCAGCCTCCCGAGTAGCTGGGACTACAGGCGCACGCCACCACGCCCAGCTAATTTTTTTGTATTTTTAGTAGAGACAAGGTTTCACCATGTTGGCCAGGAAGGTCTCAATCTCTTGACCTTGTGATCCACCTGCCTCGGCCTCCCAAAGTGCTGGGATTACAGGCGTGAGCCACCACAGCAGGCCGAAGAAGCTTTTAAGTTTAATTAGGTATCCTTTATTTTTGTTTTTGTGGCATTTGCTTTTGAGTCTTAAAGGGTTTGCCTAGGCCAACATTCAGAAGAGTTTTTCCTAGGTTTTCTTCTAGAATTTTTATGGTTTCAGGTCTTAGATTTAAGTCTTTAATCCCTCTTTAGTTGATTTTTGTATATGTTAAGAGATAAGGATCCAGTTTAATTCTCCTGCATGTGGCTGTCCAGGTTTCCCAGTACAATTTATTGAATAGGGTGTCCTTTCCCCAATTTATGTTTATTAATGCTTTGTTTCACATCAGTTGGTCATAAGTATTTAGCTTTACTTCTAGGTTTTCTATTCTGTTCCATTGGTCTGTACATCTACTTGATACCAGTACTATGCTGTCTTGGTTACTATTGCTTTGTAGTATCATTTGAAGTCAGGCAATGTGATGCCTCCAGATTTGTTCTGTTTGCTTAGGATTTCTTTGGCTCTCTGGGCTCTTTTTGGTTCTTTATGAATTTTAGAATTGTTTTTTCTATCTTAATGAATAAATGATGTTGTTTTTTTGACAGAAATTGCACGAATCTGTAGATTGCTTTCAATTATCAGATTGTGGTCATTTTCATGACATTAATTCTTCCAATCCGTGATCATTGGATGTCTTCCCATTTGTGTCATGTATGATACCATTGATCTCTTTAGATTGGAAAATGAGCCCATTTTTTGACACCCGTATTAAACACCTCTTTCCCTGGGATGTTTTCCTGAACCACTTCAGCTGAGGTAAGGGCTCTCTCCTTCCTTTCTTGCCCCCATGTTCTCAGTACTGGCCCCTGACACTAGACATATCACACTGTGCTACAATCATATATGTGAAAGCCTGTGTCCCCCACTAGACTGTTTGCAGAGTCAGAATCTGGCATTTCCACAGCCAGCCCTTCACTGGCCACAGAAATAATTGAATACCTGAGCAAGTGCCTCAAGACCTGGATCTTACCTTTCAATGAAATGACTTGTCAAGGCCATGGTCATAGGTATGCTTATTTCTTGTTTTCTGCCTTATCTATGCCTCTGTGTTTGAGGGTTGTCCTTTTTTTTTTTTTGAAATGGTCTGAGGCCTTTCTTTTGGATGCTCTTTAGCCAACTAAATAGTATTAGTAATTTTATTTAGTTTTCTTTTAGAAATTCATTATCACTTTGCAGAATATTACTGGGAAATTGATGTAGAGTCTCATTGTCTCCTCCTCTGTTAGCCTGGAAAGACATATGCCCAGACCTTTGCAGCCTGAACATTGGCTCTTGGATGTCTTGAGACTTACGGGTACTGAGACCAGCTCTGTCCTTTGACATGTGGCCTGATGCAGGTCTGTTCTTAGCAGCAACGTTCCTTCAGCTGGTCAGTGATTTTACTCACACCTGCATTTAGGCTTGGGCATGATTACAGTAATTATTGTGAAGTGACTAAGTGCATTCTAAGTGTTCATACTTCTAAGTGTATTTTGTTACTTACCCTTCTCATGGTTGAGGATTTTAAATTTTGAGAAATCTCCACTTTCCTGAGTGTGGTCTGATGTTTACAATTCTACCTTTTAAGGAAAATGTCATCCCTTTAGTTGGTCATCTTACCCCAGTGTCATTTAGAATGAATGATTTTAAAAACAGAGAAAGTATTCCTTCACTGGCAGTGGAAGTGGCAGACCAATCACTTCAGTAGAAACTTGTGTCATTCAAAATTATGATGTTCACATAACATATAAACAATTATTTGAAAAATCTCTTAATGTGGATTGTGATTACAAAAAGTCAAAACCAAGCATGAGTCACACAGCCTGTAGTTATCATCAGTTCTTTCACAGGTGGTGGTAGAATCATTTTAGAGGGTAGAAAGTTAGGACACAAAGTGTGGGGTGAAATAAAGGTACATTTCCAGGCGTTCAGATGGTGGGTAGGCAAGCAGCATATAGGGTAAAGGTGTCAAATATGAGTTTCAGGCAACTCCTCTGTGGCTAATTGAACTTGGAAATCACATTTACTTCTGAATGCTCTGTAGAGAACAGGGCTCAACTCACATCTCTGTGTTGATTTTTCATAGATCAGTTGCTTACCCCTGATTAGGTGTCCACCCATAGAGGAGAGGTAGAGTCACAGAATAGAAACTCCTCCACAGCCATCTGGGAGGTTGGGAGATGAGTCTCTGTTGGCCTTCATGAAAGGCATCTGTCATACACTCTTGTCTCCAGTGACAGCATGATGTTGACTCCCAAACCTATATCTGTATTTGTCTGTTTGCTTCAGGGCTTGCAGCAGCCCTCAGTTTAACTTTTTCAAAGGCCATTCAACTTTTGCCTGTCTATCCTTTACCTTTTTTTTTTTTTTTTGGAGACAAAGTCTTGCTCCGTTGCCCAGGCTGTAGTACAGTGATGCAATCTCAGCTCACTGCAACCTCCACCTCCGGGGCTCAAGTGATTCTCTTGCCTCAGCCTCCCAAGTAGCTGGGATTACAGGAGCCTGCCACCACGCCTTGCTAATTTTTATATTTTTGTTAGAGATGGTGATTTCACCATGTTTGCCAGACTGGTCTTGAACTCCTGGCCTCAAGTAATCCACCCGCCTTAGTTTCCCAGAGTGCTGGGATTACAGGCATCAGCCACCGCACCCAGCCCTTTAACTTTAGCTTTTTGATTGTAGGTGTTTTGGTTTGTTTTCTGTTTGGTTTGTATTATCTGAACTTTTCTTTTTATGTAATTGGCTTTGTTAGTCTTTTCTTTTAGGTTTCTCCACTGTAAAAATGTTTAAAAATTAATTTTTAAAAGTATTTTAAATTATTTTGCTGATGTCAATCCTTTATGTTTTAAAGAAAATATTTTTAATTTTAAATCTTTAATCTGTTTCCAATTTATTTGGGATAAGGTGTGAGGTGGGTTCACATTTATTCTTTCCAATGTCCTCATTTTCTCTTTTTTTTTTTTCAGATGGAGTCTCACTCAGCCACCCAGGCTGGAGTGCAGTGGCACAATCTTGGCTCACTGCAACCACCCTCTCCCAGGTTCAAGTGATTCTTGCATCTCAGCCTCCTGAGTAGCTGGGATTACAGGCACCCGCCATCCTGCCCGGCTATTTTTTGTATTTCAGTAGAGACCGGGTTCCACCATGTTGGCCAGGCTGGTCTTGAACTCCTGACCTCAGGTGATCCGCCTGCCTTGGCCTCTCAAAGTGCTGGGATTATAGGCCTGAGCCCATGTGCACTGCCCTCAATTTCTCAAATATCAATTGTTGATTAATCCATCTTGCCTTATGAATTTGCAATGTCATATAGAAAAATACTACTTTTCTGTGTGTTTGAGTCGATTTCTGGAGCAGAGGATGATGCTAGTCATAATGCCTGTCTAATCACTACAGCTTTATGATGTGTTTTTGTATATGAGCAGTGTACATTGCCATTATGTTCATATGGTATATTCATTTCAGGTCAGTAGACTTGAAATGCTACTCTTTCTCTTTCTAGTTAGAGTTGTGAGTGGTTCACTAGGTGACAACCTGCCCTTTTCTAAGTACGAGACTAGTCAACAGTTGGTGATTATGGCAGAAAATTTTGCTATTTTTATTTCAAATGCATCCATTTTTTCCTACAACTTTTAGTAAAACATGTTGTTTAAGCATTGTTTGGGCATAAATTCTGTTCTTAATTTTTATCACTTTGGGTTGTTGGCACAGGTACCAAAGCTCTATAGTGCACACCATTATGCTGTTTTCTTGTTCATTTCTGGCTGACTCTTTAGAGGAAAAAACTTTTTTTTTTTTCTTGTAGGATATCACCTAACTTAAATTAGAAGGAAGTATCAGGAAGACTCTCTCTCCTGGAAGCAAAGCAAATCTTCAGTGAAGTTTTCTTAGCTTCCCAAGGCCTCCCAGCCACAGCAAAAAAGACAAAACTTCAAAATCTCCGTTAGATTTTTTGAGATGTAGTCTCACTCTGTTGCCCAGGCTGGAGTGCAGTGGTGCAATCTCGGCTCACTGCAACCTCTGTCTCCTGGATTCAAGTGATTCTCCTGCCTCAGCTTCCCAAGTAGCTGGGGCTACAGGCATGTACCACCACGCCCAGCTTATTTTTATATTTTTAGTAGAGACAGGGTTTCACCATGTTGGCCAGGCTGGTTTCGAACTCCTGACCTCGGTGATCTGTTTGCCTTGGCCTCCCAAAGTGCTGGAACTACAGGCATGAGCCACTGCGCCTGGCCCTCCCTTAGTGATTTTACTATAACTATCTTTTGCCTGTTTTTAGAGGTATGTGTACATCACCTTTGTCCTTTTCCACCTTTTCTCTTTCAGTTTTTCTTTCTTTCTCTTTTCTTTTCTTTTCTTTTTTTTCTGGTCTAATCTTGCTGTTACTCTCTGGCCATTAGTCATTTCACTGTGTCACTTCAGAGAAAACCATCTCAGCCATCTCAGAAAAGCAGTTCTGACTGTTCTGGAGGAAACAAAAATAACAGAGCAAGAAGTGAATATGGGACTTTATTTTGCTTCTGTGATGTAATCAGTCAATCACAATTCAACTTCCCAAATGTTGTTTGCAGGTCTCTTTAGGATGGTGGTATTTTAACTGGTTGCCTTCTGTATGATGTTTGAGAATGATTAATTCTCAAAATAGTTTTTCTCTACTGAAAAGTAGCTTACTTAAAAGAGACATATTTCAAAGCTGAATGGAGTCATCGTTAACTGGCCTAAATGCAGTTCAGATGGATTCCTAGGGGAAAGAGCATCCTTTGGTCCTTCTTCTCAATCTGAAGCTTGAAGAGATAACTGTTCAATGCGTACATGGCTTCCACCTCTAATTAGTAGTTTTGCTGAACAAGTGCTGGATTATCAAGAACCTAACCAACCAATTCAGAAGAATACAGAATGTTTCAGAGTTTAACTTTCATCAGAATAACTTTTTTAGTCCTTAGCAAAGTAGTAATTCTTTTGAAATGAATAATCATGGGTAAATGTTAGAGAGCTGAAAAACTATTAATGTCATTTCTAAAACATTCACATTCAATTAATACCAACGTCAACCAAATTCTAGTCAAATCAGTAATGACTGCATTAGCAGGTAAACTGTGGAGGCTGGTATTTACAAGCCATGTCTTGAAATAAATACAGCAAATGCAGAGAACCAGAAAAGTCAGTCTTCTGTGGTCATTTGTAATCTACTTGTAAGAAGAAAGGAAGAGCAGGGTAGGGCAGAGTTGTAGCATTCAGCAGAATTGTCCTAAAGTATGAAACTAAAAGCCTGAATGATTGATTGTGGGAAGATTTCAGTAAATGATACTCAAATTAAAACATTAAGCAAGTGACTTTAAGCAAAATTACCTTGCCACAGGCAATTTATTCACTGAAAAGGAACTTTTAAAATAAGATGAATAACAAAAAAAAAAAAATCCTGAGATCTAGTTAGATAATACAAGCTTTTCTTTTCTTTTTCCTTCTTTCCCCCACCCCCAGCTTCTAAACTGAACACCTGTCAGATTTTTTTTTTCTCTTTCATTTCTTTGACTTGTCAGAGAAAAAAGGTCAGACTGATCACCAGCTCTACTTTTTAACAGACAGAAGCCTGTAATTGAGAGTAATTCCTCTGCAATTTTGTAGGCAGGGGCTGTTGCAGGCTGGCTTTCAAAAGCTAGGTGAGGAGAGAAATGCTGGTGTTCTGTAAGTGAATCAACTTTATTCACCAGGCTGCAGATCATTTCTGATTTTTACTGAAATGCAGAAAGCTACAGTGCTCACATTAGTGTCCTTCTTTTAGATGAATAGAAGTGTAATCTATTTTTAACTTCTACTGGGGTGCCCTGCAGCTAAAAAAAAAATTGCTTTATGAGAGATAGCTCAGAAATGTCTCATTTTGAAATTCTGCATTCCTAAGAACATAAATGTTTTATTATTATTTCTTCCTCTGAGAAGTTTTCATCCGTGCTCAAGATTTCACTTGAGTGTGTTTGTCTTTAATAGAAATAGATTCAATGTCATCATGGTGTGATATATATTATGCAATGTAAAGATTTTTGGAAGTGCTGAATTAATTTCTTTATAAAAATAGTTACTGTCAAAATTTGAAGGATCAAATGAAAGCACTCCTTAACTCATATGTAACTTCACAATATCTGTGTCCAAAGCTTTCACTGCTCATTAAGGGCTTCTTGTTTAAGGCAAGGCCTGGAGAAAAATTAATCATTCAGAAGAAAACATACGCACATTGAATCCAATTTAAACTCCTGGTTGCGTCTCATTTTACCAAATGCAGTCAATCTTTCAACTAAAAAACAAACGCCAAACATCATAATATGTGATAGAAGCATCAGCATCTACAGTGTGATCTATTTATTTTTCAAGTACAAAAGTGAGGTAGAAGAACGGAAAGCTAGGCAATAAGGTGAAAATACCTAAATTTGAAGGAACTGAATTCTGTTTGCCTTTAATGTAATAATGGTTAAAAAAAGAAACGATCAAGATCCCTGAGTTCATAGACACCTGTTAGAGTCTAACATTCAATGGGTTGTACTATGCTGAAATCAGGAAACGGTGTGGACAAAAGGTGTAAATGGTCCAGGTCATATCATTAGTTATAGAAAATGTGCTTGGATTCGATGATGCTCCATGTAATACAGGTGCATCATTTTGAAAATGTATGGGATAATTTCACAGGTCACTTTGAATAACCTTGCTTTTCATTATTGTCATCTAATAACCATTCATCGAAGAACTATAACATATAAAAAAATCTCCAAATAAATAAGTAGAATTGTAATTTTTTAAAAGCACAATTTGAACCGTGAAATGGAATAGTGATTACCAGCTATGCTCAGTAAGCCTGAATTATATCATACTTAGAAGAGAGAGATGCAAATGAATGAATTAAATTAGGAACACAATTCTCTTCTTAAATCAGCATTTCTGACTGTCAGAACTTGGGCTAGAGTGCATTATTCTTGATAGACTGTGATTTGTATTGAAATAGGACAATAAACCTGTTTATTGAAATGTATTTGCTGCCTCTTGTTCAGTCGTTCCGATTTTGTGCACGAGCAGGGTAAATGTAATAGGCAGGGCTGGTGATTCAGCAGAATGCCATTTTTATAAGTGATCACATGCTCTCTAGATTGAAGACTGATTACCACAAAGATGGGATCAAATATTTGCATTCACTGTTTTACATTGTGGTGTTTCACAGGAAATTCATGAAGGCTTCTGAGGGCACCAGCAATGGAATAAATCTAAGAGTTTCCCTCCATGGCCTAATTTAAAAACTGCATTTATACTTTGGTCCTCAGAGGATAACCTCTCTTGTAAACTTCAGCCTCAACCACTTTAATTCTGTATTATTTGTGGTGATTTCATTTGTCTTTTTTTCTCACTTTTATTTTGTGAGCCAATTTAATGAAAGGCTTGGGATGTGTTGATTCCAATTTGACATTAGGGGGTTTCACATTTTACAAGCTGACTCCAATGAGAGGTTTGTATTTTGTGTTCCCTGGCCATCATGGGTAAACATGCAGAAGAAGAATGAGAATGAATCTCAATGTATACCACTTGATCCCCCACAGGACCCTCTGAAAGATGGAAAGGTTGCTTTGACCTTGTCTTGGTTTGCATATTTTAAGTTCTAATCACGAGCTATTTCAGTTTTTATAAAATATACCTCAACACTATACAGGCATGAACTGGTAAAATACAAAATAATCACACAGCTTTAATAAGAAATACGTGTTAGTGGGAACTAGAGTAGAAAACTCCCATTTGAATTTAAATATCTTATGCCTTCTAATTTGAGGGAGTGTGGAACGTAGGAAGAAAATGAAGAAATGGTGATATTTCTTTAAAAAAATGATCCATCTACAAAGTTCGTGGGTCTGGCACTTTCCATCATTTTTACAGCTCTTCTGCTCTAATTTCTCCTTCACAACCTTAACTTTATCAATCTAACACTGTCTTTCCTTGTTACCAGAGCTAATAAGGCCCACCCATACTAGCAGAGGATTGATCAGTGATTATAAACCATTTAGGAGATGCAGAGTGTTCTGTACATAGCCTACCTTCATTATGACCATGTAACATTCTTGGTTTGACCTACATACACAGTAGTGACGACATTGACCTGCCATTGTCAAGTTGCTCTTGGCTTCAAGTTAAACCTTCCTGTTTTCTTGAGTTTTTAACAATGCTGAGCCTTTTTGAAAAACAGTTGGCTAACCCCCACAAATTCAGTCAACCTTTGCCAAGGGAACAAAAGGGACTGAATGGAGAAAGGGTAAAGTTTTCAACAAATGGTGGTGGAACAGTTGAACATCCAATGTAAAAATAGGAACTTAAACATAGACCTTAAAAATGTCACAGAAAAACTCAAATGGATAATAGACCTAAATGTAAAATGCAAAAGTATAAAATCTAGAAAAAAATCTATGAGATTTTGTATTTGGTAATGTGTTTGTAGATATATACAACACCAAAAACATAATACATGAAAAAAATCTTAAGTTAGACTTAATTAAAATTAAAACTTAAGCCATGAAAAAGACAGTACAGAGAAAAAGAAAAGTCAAGCCAATGTCTCAGAGAGCACAAAATACAAATCTGGTGAAGGACTTGTATCCATAATACAGGCAGAACCCTTACAACTCAACAGTAAGAAAACAAACAAGCTGATTTTAAAAATGATCAAAAGATCTGAATAAATACCTCATTAAAGATATGCAGATAGAAAATGTACATATGAAAAGATGTTCAACATCATATGTTGGTAGAGAGTTCCAAATTAATACAAGATACTATCGCACACCCATCAGAATGGCAAAAATCTAAAAAACTGACAATATCCTTAATAGGGAGGCTGCAGAACAACAAAGACTCTCATACATTGCTTATGAGAATGTAAAACAGTACAGGCACTTTGGAAGACAGTTTTGCGGTTTCCTACAAGGTTAACATAGTTTTACCATACAATCCAGCAATCTTATACCTAGGTATTTACCCAACTGATATGAAAACTTATGAACTTACACAACCTTGCACAGGAATGTTTGTCACAGCTTCATTCATAATTCCCAAAACTAGAAAAAACTAAAATGCCCTTCAATAAGTGAATGAATAAACAAGCTCTGTTACATCGGTAGAATGGAACACTACTTAGCAATAAAAAGGAATAAACTATACGTAAAATGTAAAAACATGGATGAATAGTAAATGTATATTGCTAGGGAAAGAAGCTCGTCTGAAAAGGCTATCTAATGTATGATGCAACTTTATAACTTTCTGGTAAAGACAAAACCGTGGAGATGGTAAACAAACGATTGTTACCAGAGGTTCTGTGGTGAGGTTTAATAGGTGAAACATGGGATTTTTTTTTTCCTGCATCATGAAACTATTCAATTTGATACCGTAAATTGTGGATACCTGAAATTCTGCATTTACTAAAACTCAGGGTACATTTCTTCTCCAAGAATAAAGATCCCTGGTAACAACAAGTACACCTAACACTGAGATCTTGGTTTCTCTTTCCATTTTCCAAAAAAAGAAACCAAGGCTCTTTGGAGAAATGGCAAATTCTAGGACTGGGGCAAAAAATGTACATGATGAGCCTGGAGCATGTTGTAGTGCCAAGAAGTAAGACAGTGCTCAAACAACAAAGCAAAATAAAATAAATGACAATAATGTGAGTGTGTTCAAGGGACATAGGAGCCAACTCAAGGGGTTCCCAAGTGCCAACGATGGGTCACTTTGAACAACACAATAAATAGTATTGAATGATAACCCAAAATGTAAAAAAGCTATTTGAAGAAATAGCGATAAAAATAAATGAATACACAAATAAATGAGATAAAAGTGAAAAAGTTGTGCATCAGAATTCCAGATAGTTCATGTAAATACTCCAAGGAGCTGGAGTCTAGTTGTCACATCTTAAATGTGGGCTACACATGGTTTCTTATCCAAAGTGTACAGCTTAAAAAGGGGGATAAAAGAGTGAATTCAGAATGGAGAAATCTAGTAAATAATACTTTAACCAGTGATCTAGGTTAACATCAGCAGAGATAAGTCATATTGATAATATGGACCTTGCTAGGATGTGATGAGTATGGCACTTTATCTTTTTGGTGTTCCTTCCAAAAAGCCATAGACATAGTCCAATCAAGAGAAAGATATTAGACAAACCTTAATTGATGGACTTCCTTGCCTCAGTACTATCATGGTCATAAGAAACAGTAAAGGTCTGATAAAAACTGTCACAACGAAGAAGATTCTTAAGAGACATAAGTTATGTTAATATGGTATCTTGAATGGGGTCCTGGAATAGAAAAATGGATATTAGGTGGAAAAGTAAGGAAATCTGAATAAAGTAGAGGCTTTTGTTAATAGTAATGTCTCAGAGGCCAGGTGTAGTAGCTCACACCAGGAAATTGAGACCAGCCTGGGCAGCATGGTAAGACCTTGTCTTTACCAAAAAATAAAAACAAATTGGCCAGGCATGGTGGCACACCCCTGTAATTCCAGCACTTTGGGAGGCTGAGGCAGGTGAATCACAAGGTCAAGAGATCGAGATCATCCTGGCCAACATGGTGAAACCATGTCTCTACTAAAAATACAAAAATTAGCCAGGCGTGGTGGTGCGTGCCTGTAGTCCCAGCTACTCAGGAGGCTGAGGCAGGAGAATCACCTGAATCGGGGAGGTGGAGGCTGCAGTGAGCTGAGATTGCGCCACTGCACTCCGCCCTGGTGACAGAGCAAGACTCTGTCTAAAAAAAAAACAAAAAAACACAAAAAAACCACAAATACGCCAGATGTGATAATGCCTGGTAGTTCCAGCTACTCAGGAGGCTAAGGCAGGAGGATTGCTTGAGCCCAGGAGTTTGAGGCTGCAGTGAGCTCTGATCACATCACTGTACTGACCTTGACTTTAAAAAAAAAAAACATGAAAAATAAATAAATATAAATAACAATTTATGAATGCTAGTTCAATTATTGTAACAACTGTACCATACATGGAAGTTGCTAATAATAGTGGAAACTAGGTATGGCATATATGGGAACTCTGAACTCTTTAAAATTTTTCTATGGATTTAAAACTACTCTAAAATTCAAAAAAGTAAAAGAAAAAAAAACATAACACAGTTGACTATCATCAGGGTCTGGAACCCAGAAGGAAAGATTTTTCTGAGTAAAAGTTACTGGCCCAAATAGAGATTGGACAAAGTTGTTTGGTTTTAAAGGGATTCTGGGGAGCTAGGAGAGTGTCAGCATCATTTAATCAGCTTCTTTGATTGACTTAGGCACTGTCAAGTTTTGAAAACAGTGTGACATGGCACACTTGAGCCTTTAGTGTGATTTTCTTAAGTCCCCAGAACGTCTGTGAACCCTCTGGTCAAGTCTGTGGAGCTTCTAAGTGTGTCTGATTGAGGGGCACTCTCAGTCAAACTTGTTAATTACAGTGTTGCCTTCAAACTGCACAAAACACCTCCCAAACAATCTTCCCTCACACCACTTTTATTTATTTGTTCGTTTGTTTGTTTGAGACAGAGTCTTACTCTGTCACCCAGACTGGAGTGCAGTTTCGTGATCTCAGCTCACTGCATCCTCCACCTCCTGAGTTCAAGTGATTCTCCTACCTAAGCCTCTCGAATAGCTTGGATTACAGGCATGCGACACCACACCTGGCTAATTTTTGTATTTTCAGTAGAGATGGGGTTTCACCATGTTGACCAGGATGGTTTTGAACTCCTGACCTCAAGTGATCTGCCTGCTTGGCCTCCCAAAGTTCTGGAATTGCAAGTGTGAGCCACTGTGCCCAGCCAGGTCCTCCAACCACTTTTTTGAGAGATTTTACCTGTTTGAACTGAAGGTGATACTTTATTCAGAGGCTCTCGAGAGAAATAACTACACATCCTTTTTTTTTTTTTTTTCATTCAGGAAATGGGTGGGGGGGTGGGAGTTGTCATGGATAGAATATCTTTTAAAGGAGTGGAACCCTCCATTATTTTTTGACTTTAATTTTCTGCTTTTTATACACCGCCCCCTACTGGCAGCATTTTTAGAGACTAAAAGGAGGCACTAATAACTCATTTGGGCAAGGATTGATTGATTGATTGATTGAGACGGGGTCTCCCTTTGTCACCCAGGCTGCACTGCAGTGGCGCCATCATAACTCACTGCAGCCTCGACCTCCCAGCCTCAACTGATTCTCCTGCCTCAGCGTCCCAAGTAGCTGGGACTGCTGTGGCCGACTTTTTTGCTGTTATTTTTTTTGTAGAGAAAGGAACTTGCCATGTTGCCCAGGTTTGTAGAGACAGGACCTTGCTGTATTGCCCAGGCTGGTCTCAAACTCTGGGACGCAAGTTGTGTATCTGCCCACCTCAGGCCTCCCGAAGTGCTGGGTTTATAGGCGTTAGCCACTGAGCCCACTGGGCCCCTGAGCAAATTTTTAAAAAGAAAGGAAACTAACCAAGATTTTGCCTAGTGACTAGATGAAACCTAGTATGAAGGAGAGCATCTGCTGCCATGTCTCATGCTACTTAAAGATGCTAATAGGCACTGCTCTCACAGAATCATGGAGTCGTTGACATCTGGTTTGTTGTAAGAGCAGATGATGCTCCTTGTTGAGGGAGGAGGCCTGCAGGACTTGTTTCCAGGTCATGACCCCTCTAACAGAAGCAGGATCCAGTCAATCCTGTTTTCAGGATGCAGTGAAAAAGCCAGCCAGACTAGCAGGTTTGGAGGAAAGCAACCTCTAGTTGCCTTCACTGCTCATTATAAAGACACTCCCACTGGCACCATGACAGTTTACAGGTGCCATGGCAACAGCCTAGAAGCTACCTTATGTGGTTCTGAAAACTCTGCCCCTTTTGCAGAAAGTTCTGAATAAACCTGCCTCTTAATTAACATATAATTAAAAGTCCCCATCGGGGATTTTATGATTCCATTTATCTATACCCTCACATATTTCAGATTTTTTTCATACCGGCATGTATAGGGTGGTTGCTATGAGGTATCACAGGTAGAGATACATACAGGAGGGCGTACCTCCAGTTGTTTTGGCGTCAGACATGTAACAAGTTAACAAATGCTAAAATATGAAGGATGTAACTGTCAGAATGAGATAATGTGGCAATATATTGAAGGCTATAAAGAGCTATGGGAATGAAAATTAGTCACTAAATGCAAAAGAAATCCATCGAGCATTTCACTTTGTGTTTGTGAGACCAATTCACAAATCTGTATGAAGATTTTTAATTTTAATTTTACTTATTACCAAGAGGCTTTGTTCTTATTAAACATGTCTTTACTAACAACCGGAACTCTACTGCTCTCTTCTGTCAATGCCAATGGTAATAAGAATCATTCTGACATCACACCAGGCCATGCCTGGATCCTAGCCTATAGACTATATGTCCTTGAGAAGTTCCTTTACCTTTTTGAACCTAGGTGTTCCCATTTGTAAAATGAGGATAATAATCTACTATCTGGGGTCAGGCACAGTGGCTTACACCTGTAATTTCAGCACTTTGGGGAGGCAAGGCAGGCAGATCACTGGAGATCAGGGGTTCAAGACCAGCCTGGCCAACATGGTGACACCCATATCTACTAAAAATACAAAAACTAGCTGAGTGTGGTGGCACACGCCTGTAATCCCAGCTACTTGTGAGGCTGAGGCAGGAGAATCACTTGAACCCAGGAGGCGGAGTTTGCAGTGAGCCAAGATCCCGCCACTGCATTCCAGCCTGATGACTGGTAACAGAGCAAGACTCGTCTGAAAAAAACAAACAAAACAATCTGTAATCTGTGTAACAATTGTAACGAGTAATAGCAGTATTTCTAGTACAACTTTATTTTGTTACTTCTCATAGCTGGTGGGTAAACGGTACCATCGGTGTGACAGTTTAACTCATGGTAGTTTAAAGAGATTATAATTTTTCCTACTCAACTTCATTTTAAGTAGAAAATTTAAAAATATCCAGAATATCAAATATAAGTAAATGCTTAGTTTGTTTAAAATATGTGCTATGTTTTAAATTTTGTGAATACCATATAAGTAAGATCAAAGTACTTGATTCTTTAATCTTGCAATTCAGTAATTTAGAGGTTGTGAAAATTCTGTTTGGTTCTTCCAGATACAGATTAAAATTCCAAAATTTAAAGACAGTATTTTATTTAGGTTCTGAAAGATAAATGCTTATTCATTTCTGTGAAAGAGCATCAGTATCCAATCATAAATGAAGACCTCCACACATTTTTACAACATATGCCTTGTTTTTCTAACAGAATTAAAATATAAAATATACATCATTCTGAATGCCTGAGATAAAGAGTTAAAGTATTTTTTTAAATGAAGCTGTTAGAAACAGTACTTCAGGATATTTCTTGAAGACTAGAAAAATAGTCTTTGGCAGATCCAGTCTCTGCTCAATTTTGTCTCGGTGAAAATTCCTTCAGCTTTCTTTTCATTTCTTTCAGGGACTGGGATTGGGATGAGGGTGAGTGTGGAACAGCAGGTGGCCCTTAATTCTGACAAACCCAAACCATCCTTTCATGTTTTAATGATGCTGTTGCAGGTGTGAAGTTTTTCTCTTTCTCCTTTTTATAACTTCAGCATAAGCACAAGTTGGGTTATTTTCGTTGCAACAGCATGGTATATTTTTCTACTTTTCATTTCAAACTTGACTCACTTTGCTGCCCGTGATCTTCCTAGTTAAAAATCACTTAAGCATTATGTCATAAATTTTCCATTGAAGAGCGTGTGTGCTCTTTGTCAAGTCTTTGTATACACTGGTGGCCTACACACCGCTGCTCACTATCCAGAGGCTGTTCGTCCTGTTTCTTGTGGTTACAGTTGTGCAATTTCCGTTGGCCATATTTATATTACATAAATAGATTACATATAGTCCCTGTGGAGGACTGTATCCAAGGTTGGCCCCAGTTCCTCAGAGGATTTAGAATTGTCGCTCAGATTCCATCTTGAGTCTATTTGACCTCACATAGGAGGAGGGAGCAATACTGGAGGATTAATGGTAGCTGTTTCTCTTCATGTAGCATGGAAAACAAAGAGAACCAGTTTAGATTCACCAAAATATCAGGAAGAAGTGAAAAATGGCCTCGGTTTTCCATAGAGTTGTAAACCAGGGTTCTAGATTGGCCCAGATGCCTGTTTTCATGACCTTGGATTTCTTAAACACAAAGGAGCCTTTTTTTTTTTTAAAGAATTTTTTTTTTTATGCTTACCACCTACAGAAACATGTATTATAACCTGATATTTGAGGTTCTGTAGCTAGGTAGTTTAATTTCTTATTAAGTTTTTCTGTCTTGGCAGGAACACCCTGTTCTTTAAAAAATGGTATGTCCTCCAAAAATCTCATGTTGATTTACTTTGGCATATTCTCACAAAAGGAAGATCACAGAACAAGTTTTATTTCCATTTTAATGGTTTAATTTCATTACACTAAGCAGACAATTGGAAACAGAAGGAAACCATTAACAATATTGTGATGTCACACAGGACAGATATTTCAAAATGATTTTGTTTTACAGAAGTATGCATAGTGTGAAAAGATTACACCAGTGTGATATAGGGGAAAGGGCACAGGCCTTTCAAACCCCTGCCCTGCCATCCCTTAACACTGGGACTGTGCTTGTGCTGTGTGACATCTAGAAACTTTGATTTTCTTTTCTGCATAAAAGAAAATAATGATATATGCTAAAGAATTGTTGCGGTGATTTACTGAGATTGAAATGCTCCTGATGGAATGCTGCCATGTGGTAGATGCAGTAAATATTGTTCTTTCTCACTTCTTTTGCTGCCCATGAAAAGCTAATTCTGAGGAACCTTTAATCTCTTTTACTATCTTTTTTACAAACCTACTGTCTGTTAAGGGCCTTATAGTGTAATGAAGGGGCCCCTCGGTATTTCTTGAAGTATATTTTATAGGGCTCTGAATACAAGATGATAATAGGTATTTTGTATAAAGAACAAAGGGAACATGGTCCCCAAGATAAAACACTTTGGGAGAATATGGAGGGCAAAATCAGATTTCTTTACTGCTGAACTTCTCAGGACCTTTAATATGCTCACACCATGGTATATATCTAGGAGTATAGTTTAGTTTTCAGAATTTCCCTACCTTATTTGATCTGTGAAAGCCTTTCTTCAATATACATTGAATGGGATCAGATTGCTGAGGAAGAGATATTGGACCAAAATAAAGTAGCGTAAATAATGAGTAACGTGTTATTAGTATTTAAATCTTAGGGTTGATGAAGTGAATCTGACTTGATATATCTGTGCTTTTTCTTTTCTGTTTTTTTTAAATATAGAGTCTTGCTGTGTTGCCCAGGCTGGAGTGCAGTGGCATGATCTCTGCTCACTGCAACCTCCGCCTCTTGGGTTCAAGTGTTTTTCCTGCCTCAGCCTCCCGAGTAGCTGGTACTACAGGTGTGCACCACAACAGCAGGCTAATTTTTGTATTTTTAGTACAGACAGGGTCTCATCATGTTGGCCGGGCTGGTCTCAAAATCCTGACCTCAAGTGATCTGCCCACCTCAGTCTCCCAAAGTGCTGGGATTACAGGTGTGAGCCACCATGCCTGGCCTTATCTGTGCTTCTTTATAATAGTGATGGTTTCCCCTTACTAACCCATCAGGAAAATTTAGAGCTCTGAAATAAAAGATGGGGCTTGGCCATAGGTGGTGTGCACTGAAGACCGTGGGGACTGGGAAGAAGACCTTGGCTCTCTGGCACTAATTAGCCAGGTGTCCTTCTCAGTTCTCCTGAATACCTCCTGAACAGAAATTTCTTCTTTCAGTGTTTTATACAATAGCTAATCGGAACACTTCATATTACGTTAAATTCTGGTTCCGCCAGGTATGAAACCAATCCTGTCTCCCTTTCCCATAGCCAGGACTCTCAGCGGTGAGTCAGACTATTAACTTTCTTTGGTGATTGTAATCCTATGTGGCATACCAGCAACTCAAAATGCTCTGGGACTTGAAGTACATTATCTCCTCTCAGATTCACAGCTCTGACCCAGTCTAACCTATACCAAAATGTGATTGTGACAAAGCAAATGAAATGACAGTATTTTAGTGGGAATCCTTTTCAGAAAAAAAGAAGTCTTGATGGAGCGAGAACTTTTTAACCCGAGAGGTAGATGAGTATGTCACTTGGTTTGGCATAATTATATCTCAACTAACATTGTTGAAGGCACAGTAAAGGTAATACCATTGGAAGTGATTCAAAAATCTGTAATCTCAGCGTGCAAAACAATGATACTAAAGCTGGGACACTTTTAATAAATCACTTTCTCCATGGTGTGCTACAGAATGGAATTTGTCTATTTCCCAATCCCAGTAAGCCTCTTCTGTTTTGACCTACTTCTATGTAAAGGGACTGTAGTTAGCAGCATTCCTTTTACCTCTGTTGTTTTTTATTTTTAATTGGAAACTTTAGTGTTAGGGAGAAACTGATCATAAGGCGAGTTACCAATACCTGTGTGAATGCCTTTAGTTTTTTCATAGCCAGTTGTGCTAGTACATTTGCCTGGCATTTTCGTTTTTTTTGGATTAAGTAACTGACTGGCAAATTCTAGGTCAAGTTCAACCTCTTCTGGGTTTTTTTTTTTTTTTTTGGCCTTGGCTTATTGTATCATTTACCTCACCCTCTCTCTCCTTTCCCTCTTATTATTTATTTTAATGGCAGGTATTTATTTTTATGGGTAGCATTTGTAGTTCCTGGGAGGCATGTGTGTAATTTGTGGTTCTGTACATACATTCACAAAGGTCTTTGCTAACTGTTTGGGCATGCTCTTTTCCCAAGGATTTTTCATCATTTTCACCCTGGAAGCATTCCTTCTTCCTATGAGCGTTTTTTTTTTTTTTTTTCCTCTCACAATTTTATGTTGTATTTCTTCCTCCTGTTTCTGGTCTTCCTCCTTGGATTTCCGGCCTTTCTCCTTGCTTTGCCCTCCTTGGTTTCTTTCCGAGACCCATTTCCTGGAGTTTCAGGAATTGGAGAAAACATTAAGTAGCGAAAAGGGGTTTCTATTTCCAAGCAACAGTTTTATGGCTTGAGAGCTGAAGGCTATAGCAGGACTTCCAGCGGCTCATGAGTGAGGCAGCTCTTTTCCTTAAACCAGCTTCCTCCTTGTGCTAAATCTCTCTGGTAGCATTTGCCATTACTCAGCTTTGTAGGATGGAAACCGTCTAGGGAAGCCTGACTCTCTAGGTCTTTGGGATATTTCAGCCTCTCAGTGATCTTTCTTACTTACCTGACTTGTGTTTTTCCACTTTGTTCCATTTCTACCCCATCTACCTAGGTGTTTGTCCATTTCATGTGGTAGTTGCCGGGTGTTTGTTAATATCACACAGCCTTAAAGTTTGAGAAGTATGCCTGTACCACACATGCTGAAAGCTATTTTGATTGCCTTTATGAAATACAGTTAAACTTTGCTTAAGAATATTCCTTTATTCTTTGCTAATTAATATCTGATAGAGTTGCTCTAATATAGTATCTATTAGCATGTGGCCTTTTTTGTTGTTGGTGTTTTTTGTTTGTTGCCACCCAGGCTGGAGTGCAGTGGTGTGATCTCAGTTCACTGCAACCTCTGCCGCCCGTGTTCAAGCGATTCTTCTGCCTCAGCCTCCTGAGTAGCTGAGATTACAGGTACACAGCACCACGCCTGGCTAATTTTTGTATTTTTAGTAGAGACAGGGTTTTACCACATTGGCCAGGCTGGTCTCAAACTCTTGACTCAGGTGATCCACCTGCCTTGGCCTCCCGAAGTGCTGGCATTACAGGTGTGAGCCATCGTCCAGCAACATGTGGCTATTTAAATTTAATTAAACTCAATAAAATTTAAAACTCACCCTTCAGCTATATTAGCCCCATTTCAAATGCTCAATAAATGTATGTGATTAGTGGCCACTATATTGGACAGAACAGATATAGAATAGTTCTGTCATCGCAGAAAGTTCTGTTGGAATGTACTACACACTGAGTCATGGTTTATCTGGGTTGTGCTAGGGTAGTTAACGTTAATGAAACCTGCCTTCTGCTGACTTAAAGTGCGCTGTTGTTAATAGCATTGAGTTCTAAAATGCTTCAACTTACTTGGTAAAAGATTTGTTGGTGATATCCTAATTTTCAGAGGAGGTAGAGGTGTTTTCCTTTTGAAAAACCATGAATTTCTCATTTTACTGTCCTTTATAGAATATGTTTTTAATGTGCACCATTTTTACCTTTGTCTTACCTCTCCTTTCTGAAGCATGCATTGTAACTTTGCTAATATTGCCATTTAGACTTCCCGAACAGTCATTATATTGAGTAAAAATAATTTAGTCTTTTCTTTTTATTTGGCTTAACTTTTCTTCCCTCCTCCCCTACATCTTCTGTCTTCTAAGATGTTACAACTAGGAAGAGTCAGCATATATAATTATGCTATTATCTGAGACCCTGAGATGCACTTTATCACAACAGGGTGATCATTTCCAGGTTAATAGCATGGGCGCTCACCATATTCAGCATTCCACATTCTCCTCTTTAGGCACTCACATTAGTTTTATATTTTGTGTAGCAATACGTGTAGTTTAGCTTTGTGCAAACATATTTGGGGGTAGACATAGGACTGTACTGAGCCCTGGTTATCTAGATTATAAAGCTTCATTTTAATAAAAATCCATCTCTGTGGGGAAAGAGGGGGGTTTTATTAACATGCAGCATTAACACTGCTGGGCTCTGTGGATAAGTTGACATAGTGTCATTGTCACAGAAGATAAAATTTGAAGGAGCTTTTGTGGAGAGCGCGCAGTGGATGTTAGAACAATAGCTCAGGATTTTATGGTGGTTTAATCATTATCCACCCCTATCCTTTCATTCACATAGTCAATCTATATTTTTTAAAGTTCACTACATGCCAGGCACTGTGTTAACTGCTAGAGTGATTCAAATGTATGATTACATTTATATGAGATATCCAGAATAGGTAAACCCATAGAGACAGAAAGTGCGTTGGTGGTTTCCAGGGGCTGGGGGAAAAAGAAACTGAGAAGTAACTGCTTAGTGGGCATGGAGTTTTATTTTGGGATGATGAAAATGCTTTGGAACTCAATAGAGGTGATAGTTGCACAATATTATGAATTGATATTATTAAATGGCACTGAGTTGTTTACTTTAAATGGTTAATTGAATATTATGTGAAATTTACCTCAGTTTTAAAAAAAGAAAGCATGGACCTTGAAAGCAAATAGATTTATAATCGTGTTCCAACTTGACTTCTCATTAGCTATGCAATTTTGGCCAAATTATATTTTCTTTCTGAACTTCTATTTTGTAACACGAGGATAAAAATAATAGAGACTTTTTCCAGTTAGAAAGGCCAAAAATGTTAATTAGTTTTCAGGGAAATATAAGATGCATGTAAACATAAACAAAATATAAAACCAAACAATCCAAATCTTACAGTCAAGGAACATACCAAGACAGAGCATTTTTTTTTTCTAGACACAAGAGTACTATCAAAAGGAAAAAGGATACCCAGAAAGTAAAAAGCCAAGGGACGTAGGTGGGTCCCTTACCCAAAGACACTGCATTTTTGTGGTGTAATCATGAGATTTAAAAAAAAAATCCACTCTTAAAAATATTAGAAACATGGAGATAGTTTAGCACCACCATTGATCCTGAAACTATTTTAGCATTCACAGTGACTGTGCTGAATTTAATGTTCTTTTCTCCATTTTTCTCTGCTGAGGGAGAAAGAAAGAAAACCCAGAGAAAGGGCTCCTCCTGACCCCATAGAGCCCACAGAGCGCTGTGGCCAGTTGAGCAGACAGCATGAGGAATTCTCCAAAGTTCTGCAGCCCCAGAGACTCCACCATTTCATGCTTCATTGATCTCCACTCATATCTCCCCTGCCCAGGCATCACCTTCCTGCAGACCTCTCAGGACCTGGCAGGGAAACCCATTTCTCATCCTGCATCCTGGATTTAAAGACAAGCGGTTGCAGAGACCAAGTTGTAAATTTAAGAATGGTGGCTGTCTATACTTTTTTCTCAGAAATAAACTCTTACGAGCAGTTTGCCTTGGTTATAAACCACTAAAAAAATGGGAGGCCACATCCATGGATGACATTCACTTTACACAGTCTAATTAGTACCAGGGTGGCTCACTCAGAAAACTGTACTACCACAGGTATCATTAGAAATACTTGAGATTCACTGGTCCACAGAAGAACAAGTGAGGTTGCCTTCCTCCCAGATACACCTGATGGGTGGACCCTAAGATACCAGTTTGGGGCCGAGTCCGGTGGCTCACACCTGTAATCCCAACACTTTGGGAGGCCGAGGCGGGCAAATCATGAGGTCAGGAGATAGAGACCATCCTGGCCAATATGGTGAAACCCTGTCTCTATTGAAAATACAAAAAATTAGCTGGGCATGGTAGTGGGTGCCTGTAGTCCCAGGAGGCTGAGGCAGGAGAATCAACGGAGGTTGCCGTGAGCCGAGATCACGCCACTGAATTCCAGCCTGGTGACAGAGTGCGACTCCATCTCAAAACAAACAAATAGATACCAGTTTGGGAATGGTGGATTCCTATTGTAAAACCTATCATGATTGTTCAACCTGAGAGGCTAGCTTTGGATTGGACAATCTTTTTAAGGTTGTAGCTGATTTCACTGTGGAAATTCACAGAAAGCAGTTGGTCCAAATGCCGTGCTCATAGTAAGTCTCCAGCAAATTTCAGCTGCTATAATCATGATTTATCATTGTTTTTCAGATACCATGACCAAATAAAATAATGGGATATACATACAGAATGGTGGTAGGGGAAATGTGTTTTCTTTTTACCAGTATCATACAGTAAGATGTAGGTGAAGCACGCAGAATATGTAGTAGCAATCTTTATGTCACTTCTACTGAAACATCAGGCACAGAGAAAATGTGTTGAATATATCCAGTTTTGTTTCTTTAATGGAGTAAATTGGATCATTTCTGTTACTAGTGGATAGGAAACCTGCAGCAGCCTGGACGGTCCTGACTGGAGGACCCTCCACCCATCTCACACCAGCCTTGTCTCAGGATCTAGCCCACCCTGACCGCCTTTTAGTTCCTTACAGGTACTAAGGTTTTTGCTACTACAGGATCTCTGTTCCTGCTGTTTTTTCCTTTTTCCCGACATTTTTTCTGCCCTCACTCCACTTCTTTCTTTCTCTTATTCCAGCAAAACACAAGTCTTACAGGCCTACTTTTTACCTGGTTCTGAACTCATCTTTTCACTCCCTTAACTGGCTGTCCTGACTTCCCGAGCTCAGTTTTATTCCTCTGTTAGGTACATTTGAAGAACCGTGCACCTTTTGTTGTATTAAGAAACTTATGTGCTTGTTTGAATAATACTTTTCTCTTCTTCTAATCTGTATATTCTGTAAAAGCTGGGGCTGTGTGGAGTTTTGTTCATGATTATGTTCTCAGCACTGGATCACTACCTGATAGATGAAAGGCAGTTAAGAATTGCTTAATGATCTGAGGGGTCAGGATGGGAGGATCACTTGAGGCCAGAAGTATGAGACAAATCTGAGCAACATAGTGAGATCCCATTTATGCAAAAACTAAAAAAAAAAAAAAAAAATTATCTGGGCATGGTGGCACGTGGTTATAATCCTAGCTACTTGGGAGGCTGAGGTAAGAGGATTGCTTGAGCCCAGGAGTTCGAGGCTGCAGTGAACTGTAATCGTGCCTCTGCATTCCAGCCTGGGCTACAGCCCAAGACACTTTCTCCAAAAACCAATGAATGAATATGTGAATGGATGAATGTGGAATGAAGGCAGGAAAGTTCATTTAAAATTTAAAAAATCCCAAGAATAAGAAGCTGTGAATTTAAGAGCCACCAAATACTACCTGGTGAAAAAAGAAAAGTGGGAATTTTACTATGAAATTTTACATTTTCTTTGGAAAATGAAATGGAAACCATTCAATAGTTCAGCATTCAGTTGGCATTCACAATTAGTCATCTTCTTTGAAGTCCCTCATTCTGGAGAGATTTGCTTTGTAATAAGAGTCACTAGATGGCAGGGTGATGACAGTACCACATCATATGGCCAAAGAGAACATCACCCAAAGGCTCCAAGCAGACATAAACCTTCCTCTCAATATGTAGTTGTCTGGATGTTTCTGTAGAAGGGAAGAGTCCTTTTATTTGCTGCAAAATATAGCTTTGGAAACAACAGTAAAAAATCATTTCAAAAAATAACTGTTTTACATTAGCTGAAAGAAAGAAGATATTTTTTAAAAAGTAGCATCCCTTAGAAATAGTACCCTAAATTAAAATTTCAGGAAAAAAAAACAAGATAATAAAGTTAAATTAAAAGATAGAAATATTTTGACTTTCAGCCGGGCGCGGTGGCTCACGCCTGTAATCCCAGCACTTTGGGAGGTCGAGGCGGGCGGATCACGAGGTCAGGAGTTCACAACAAGCCTGGCCAACATGGTGAAACCCCATCTCTATTAAAAAAGACAAAAATTAGCTGGGCATGGTGGCTCGTGCCTGTAATCCCAGCTACTTGGGAGGCTGAGTAGGAGAATTGCTTGAACCAGGACCCAGGAGGCAGAGGTTGCAGTGAGCTGAGATCATGCCACTGCACTCCAGCTGGTGACAAAGGGAGTCTCCATTTCAAAAAAAGAAAATAAAAAAAATAGAAATATTTTGACTTCCTTGTGATAATAAGAAATGGAGGGTCTTTGAAAATGTTTAATTTCCTCAGTTCCCCAAGTGTCAGTTGGGGATAGAAAGTTAGGCCTTTTCTTTTTATGAGGCCTGTAGTTCTCCCCAGTAAGTTGACTCCTTGTTTTCACTTGTCCAGTTAACCTTTTCTGAAAACCGGGAATTTGGGATTGCATGCCTTGTTCTTAGGAGAGTTGCTCAGTATTTTGACACTGGTGTTCCTGTTTGTTGGAGAAAAAAATAGATAATTAAGTAAGCTTATCTATTAAATTATGTAGGTAGGTTACCTGTTCATAAATATCTGCCAAAAACTACTGTTTGGAAATAATAATTTTTCTGGCATCAGATAGATATGGGAGACTGTTATTGTTTTCTCCCAGTGTTTGCCCTTGCTAGGATTTAGACAGAAAGGACAAACCTGTCTTGATTATCTTTTGTGTTTAAAAGATGTGAATTTGGAAGATAATTCATGAGTTAACAAATAATCATTTCTTAAAAATTATTAAACAATTATTTGAAGTCTCACATCAACTCTTGTTGATTTTGTTCTAACAGCTGGGGTCACACTGGTGAGCAAGACATGGTCCATTTGGTAAGGTGGATGTACTTAGAATGATCATTTCACATTTTCATGTGGGATGGATTATAGTTGCAAGTGATAAGAATGCATATCAAAGCAACTTCAGCCAATAGGAGAAGTTATTGGCACAAATAGTGGGGATACCAAGCTTCATTCATGGCTGGATTTACAGAATCATATATTGTTGGGAGTCTCTGGCTGTCTCTCACATTTGCTTTCTTCTGTGATTCCTTTATTCTCTGGAAGACTTCTTTTATATGGTGATAAGGACAGTTGCAAAACCACTTGCCAACCTGACTACCTTTTGACCTCCTTATTAACCCACTGTCAAGAAAGCCACTTTCTTCCAGGAGTTTCAACAAAAGTCCTTGGACCAACTCTCATAGGAAAGCTGAGGTCAGGGAATGGATTATTCAGTTTAGTCACATGCCTGTACCTGGAAGGCCCGTTCTCCAATCATGTGAACCAAGAGTAGGTGAAAAATGATTCTCCCAAAGGAAAATCAGGAGGAATGCTGGATCATGAGAAACCACAGAGGTCCATTCCATGTAGCACTGTCATTGCAGGCATGTGTAGTACTTCCTCTTTTTCTTGCCAGTTGAAGCAGCTTTTGAGAGTAGTGCTGTTAGGGTAGCCCTGGTTCCGTTTTTATTCTATGTCCTCCCCCTGGGAATTGTTTCCATCCCCACTTTGTTGCATTCTTAAGTTGAAGTTTGGGTGGCCCTGGAGATCCAAATTGTAACAGCTGGAAATTTTGGCTGAATGTCACCAGGGAACCTGGTTTCTCTGCTCCAGGGGACTTTTTTGTCTGCTGAAGATGTGGAAGAATCTTCACTGTCACTAACTTTGTATTGACTTGGGATATTACTTCCCCAAAATATACTAAGGATCATTCTAACCTTTGAAGGGGGAACATGGATTGTGACGTTTCTAAGGGCATTAATAGTTTTCTGTTTATCTAGGGAGTTGCAAAGATTATTTCACTTTGACTTTTGTAATTTGTCAGTTTAAAACAGCAATTATCACCAAAAGATGGTTTTTAATGTTTTCATAACATGTTGCCTCCCTATGCAATGAAACAAAGAACACTGTATGTGACATTTACAAATTAGCCAATATATTTTTGCTATTCCTCCTGCCCTATGCAGTGATGAATGTTTATTTCCAACTAGTTTGTGGAGCCCAGAACAACCACACTGTTTTCAGGGGTATTACACTACCCCTTAGCCTTGAGATCCTTCAAATATTCCTTTTGTTTCATTGGAATTTCTGTTTGTGTGTTTCTGTTTAGAGATGTGAAGTGGGCAGGATAGAGGCAGGAAACAAATGTGAGTTGACATATTGGCACATTCTTTCATTATTTTGGCACACATAATTTTGGGCAATCTTTCCATTAGCTGGTGTCATGTGCTGACCCAAACTTACTTTCTTATTTGGTTGAAGAGAATCCATTGTCAATTTAGGTCATCCATATGCTTCTACCCCATATTCAAAGAATCCTCCAACTGCATTTCAAGTGCTCTGGAAGGGGCCTGAAGCCGAGCAGTGAATAGCAGCACACATCCCGATATGTCAAGTTAGTGTTTCAGGTTTGATGTCTGCTGGGGTTGGCAGCTCTTTCACCCAGGAACTTTAAACAAGATTCACCAGAGCAGAGGAGAGAAAGAAGGAATCTTCAGATGCTTGACTGCTGTGGCAGAAAGAGTATCAATCGTTACAAAAATAACCTTCAACCTTTTAGCTTCACTGTGTGGTGCCATTGACAAGTCACAGGAGATACACCATCGCCTGACATGAAAAAGCTGACGCTGATGAAATGCAAGATAACGTCCCCCATCTTACCTTTCAAAAACACGGATCTTCTTCTTTATTTTACTTTATCTTCTTTGAAAGTGAAGTCAGTAATCTCAACCATTATGAATGCTGGGTTTTATTTTCTCTTCCCTCGATGCCCCCACCCTGTGCTGGTAGAGCCTCTGGCAGGCAGAGTGAACACCTGCTTCCCCAAGATCATTTGCAGAGAGGGGATTCTTCTCTGAGTCCTGGAGAGATATGCCCAAGAGTGGTCCTTCACCTTGGAGCTGGCAAGCTCAGATCATTAGCTTGATGGTTGGTATTGGCAGAGATCCATTAACAGGAACCTTGCATGATCAGCGTGCTCATGGAAACTGTTAATAGACAATGTACTTGAAAATGAAGGGTAAAATCTGTTCCATGTGTTAGATTAATTAAATCAGTCTAACAATCACAGAGAAGGAGTAGAAGATATCTCTTGGGAGGGATGAAGTCTCTCTGTCTTTTGTCTTAGTCATTCATCCAACAGTCAGTTATTTCAACTGTTTATTGCCAGGTCCCCGTCTGGATACTGACTAGGAATTTTTGGAGTTTCTGCAACCATGAACATCAAAATGAGAAATAAATTCATCCTTAACTGTAGTAACTTGATCAACTCAGGGCAAGTTGATAAGAAATTTATTTATTATTTACTTAATAATATATAAGTAATACATTAATTACTAAAATAATTATGTAAAAATAAATATATAAATAATTACTAAACAAAATTATTTTATTTATTATTTACTTATTGAGACAGGGTCTCATTCTGTTATCCAGGCTGGAGTACACTAGCATGATCACAGCTCACTGCATTCTCAGCCTCTCAGCTCCGTCGATCCTTCCCGTTCAGTCTCCCAAGTAGCTGGGACTACAGGTGTACACCACCACACCTGGTTAATTTGGTTTTTTGTAGAGCTGAGGTCTCACTGTGCTACCCATGCTGGTCCCAAACTTTTGAACTCAAGTGATCTGCCTGCGTCAGCCTCCCAAAGTGCTGGGCTTACAGGCATGAGCCACTATACCCATCCACAAATTTTGATTTTTATACATTTATCTACAGCAGGATTCTGAGCAGCTCTCCACTTTCATGGCAGGATAGGCAACAGGAAAAAATGAATTTTCCATAAAGTTAATGAAGTTTGTACAGTTCATTCACAAATATTAGAACATAGTTAGTTGCCCACTAATCAATCACTAAGTGTCATCCTTCACAATTATTGTAATGCCCGATTATCCTTTAAGTCCTGTGCTTGTAATTGAGTTGGTTTATACTAGTTGGATTCCTATTATGTTACTTGTTGAGTTTCCTCTATTGGTAATTAAGAGTATAAGCTGCAAAATGCAAATATATATGTGTGTGTACACATACGTGTGTAAATACGGATATATGTACATACAGGCACAGAATTTGATTAGATACTGCCTTCTAGAATAACAAGAGATGTGTTTCAAGTAGTACATAGTTTATTCTTTTAGTCAACAAATAGTTATTAAGTGCCATACTTCTATTATTCTAGAAATGGAAGACCTAAGAGGTTTATAGTGATGGTGACATTCACAAAACAATTGACTGTATATGGCACTTCATTTCCACAAGTACCAAAAATAACACAAAACAGATGATGGGGTAAGAGAGTGATGAAGCAGAACTCTTAGAAAGTGGGGAAAGATAGTCTTTGAGCAGAAATCTGGTGAAAGTAAAGCCTCCTCCGTGTGAATAACTGGGTGGTGGTGAGGGGTGGGAGGGTTCCCATGCAAAGCGTGGTATATGTTTGTCACATTTGGGGAGCAGAAAATAGTCTCACAGGTGCATGACTAGAGCAACTGCACTGTCAGTCACACTGATAAGGTCAACCTGCCCTGTCTTGGGAGGCAGGTGCAAACAGTTTCTGAAGGCCCTTGCTTCTTGCTCTTCCTCTTCTCTCTTTCTCACCTTGGATATAATATTTGGTATTAAGGGAGCAGGGCACTCCCTTAAGCTTACCCAGCAAAATGGAAATCTAGTTAGAGAGAGAGAAAACAAAAATAGGCTTTGCTTTTAGAAGAGAAACCCAGGACATGAAGGCAACACTACTTTATGTGTCCATCAATCTGTGGCATTTTTAAAGGTATGATGTGAAGGTCATAGGGTCCAAGTTCTGGAGATAGATTGCTGAGATTCCTCTTTGCTGCCTCACCAACCTTTGTGTAGCCTTAAGCCTGAATCCCCTCATTTTTCCACTGGAGATAGTAATAGTACCTTACTTTCAGGGTGAGTCTGGGAATTAAGTGAGATAGTATATGGGTACTGTTTAGCAAACACTTGACATGAACACTTAACACATATTGGATGTATGTTTATACTAAGGACAAATATTTGTTCCTGGAAGCTTGAAATAGCAGCCAAAGATGAGTGTAGTTTCCAATTCTTGTAGTGTTTATATAATTTTTTCAATTTGTACATAGGAATAGTTGGCCCATAATTCTGAACCCTTTGGATGCATAACTCCTCTTCCAAAACCTTCCTCAAAAATACCTTTCCTGTTCCTAACACCCCTGGGTAATGCTTCTCTTCTGGTTACCTCATGCTTTGACATCCCTAGATAATTTTTTTCAAGCCCAAATTATTTAAAAACAATATTTACAATAGAGACAAGCTAATGTCAGCCACTTTTTATTTGATTCCCATGATTTGTTTAAACATAATATTGGAGATAGGAAAAAGAGCACAATATTATAGAAGGCTTTCCTTGATGAATGGAAATTGGCCTTTTGTGCTTATAAAGGGAGTTTTTACTGAACACTAGATAAAAAGAACAAAGTAGACATTCTCATAAATATAAAAAAAGCCATAGATGTCGAATGAAAAAAAGAAGTTGCCATAAGGTATCATGATCCTATTTATGTTTCACATGTAAATATATACACATAGCCCTGAAATTGTCCACTGAGGACACCTCTCAGTAGTGGGACCTGTATTTTTCCTGTTATACTCTTCTGTATTGTTTGCTTCTGCCAACATCCTTTTCATAGTTTGAGCATATATATTTACTCCTTGAGAGTACTAAGTAAGGGGAAAAGGAATTTCTGTAAGGAGAGGAGAAGAGGCGGGGGTATACTTTTTCCCTTTGCTTCTTTGAGCGAAGATAGGTATGATTATAATCTCATTTGATATTCTTAAACTTGGTCTTCATTTTGTATCCCTGACAGGCTACTCTGCCTATTGCTAAATATTATGGTCTCCCAAGCTATTCTAAATTATGCTCACCCATAACAAGCTGGAAATAACATCACTTACAACAATGAACTGTGTGGATTCCCCATTCCTGGAAGTGGCATAAATGATGTTTTCCGCATGCATTAGTGACTCCCATGCACCCTTTGTTTCTGTTCCTTAATTCCTAAAGTTCACCACTTTCCAAATGATAGTTGCACTGAAGGCACTGGAGATTCAAGCCTGAAAAGCATTCTCCTGGTGGAAATAACAGACATGGAAACAAAAGAGTGAACGCTCAGGTAGGCATTCATTCATTCACTGAGTATTAATTAGCATCTACTCTGCATATGGTGGGCCTACAGCCCAGGGAGTAGCCGCAGCAGCTTCCCTGGCATGGTGGGTTTTCTCTGCTAACACTGTGCTCACAGCCTGCTGTTCCTGTTTGTCATCATGCTCATCACTTCCTTTTGGCTCCCATCTGGCTTACTTGACTCATTCAGGTTATTTGTCCGGCTTGTGAAAATGTATAGGTTTCCGATCTGTGATCTGAACTGCCTAGGAAATTAAATTCAATCTGAATACAATTTGCTTTTTTATTGTGCCTCTCTGTGGCATTTCACGTGAGTTGGTTGTTTTTAACTGGATTATCTGTCCTGGAAAATTGGGGTTTGGTATGCCAACGGGGCCAAGCCTTAGGGAAGAATGGAGATTTGGACAGATATATAAGTATAATGAGGCAAGGAAAAAACCTGTCCAAGGTAGAATTCTGCTTTAAATCTCAGAGCTTTAGATTGGACTGTCCCAAGCTAGGGATGAGGGTGGAGAAAACACTGGCAAAGCACTGGCCAGCTGAGAGGCAAGCAGATCAAAGCTCTGAACACACCTGTAGGCCAAATGATTAACTTGACAGCTTTATAGGATTGCTCTCCTTCTCTCTCACCTCTTTATTTTTTTAACAATTACTTTCAATAATAATGGCAAGTCCGTGTCTCCCCCTGACTGCGTTAGAGATTAGAATGTCAAAAGGGCCTCTGTAATGTCTTCTGTGTCTTAATAAACCTGTCAGCTGAGGCTACATTATTTTCTAATTTCCATCAGGAAAACATGGGATAACGCAGCTGGGCAAAGATGCCAGGTCATGGTGTGTATTTTTAGATGGGTGTGATTTGCCACGTCCCAGCAGTGCCATGGCTGCGTGACAATTCTTGCCAAAGAACAGGCTCTTCTGTTAATTAGGGCCCTGCTGCTGTTTTGGTGTGCTGTCATTCTGTCATCGGTTGGTGCTTTCAGGGATGTGGATGACCTCTCATCACCTTTGGCAGGAAGTTCTGCTAATGTGTGGGTTGTTTGGTTAATGTCTGTCCTGCCCAGGGATTCACTTCCCCTGAGCCAAACTCTTGCTGGCATTATTTTTTATTCAGTAAAACTTCCGCAATCTTCCACTAGCTACCTACTTAAGTTTATGATCTCCCACCAAACCTGTTGTAGGTAGAAATTCCAAAAAATGTTTTTCTTGGAATCCTGCTTTAAGCCAGACACACTCCTGAACATTGGGCATTTAAGGGTGAGCAGAAGCCAGCACTGTCACGTGAAAGAGATGGTCAAAGGATTACAGAAGCACATACTGTGCTCTGGATCCACTGCTCTGAAGATAAGGAAACTGATTCTGCAGAGCAATAGGTCAGTGATTCCCAACTAGAAGTGATTTTGTCTTCCAGGGGCTTCTGGCAATGTCTGGAGGCATTTGTTGTTGTCACAACTGAGGGGTGGGTGTTACCAGCATCTAGTGAATGCTGTTAAACTTTCCAGGATGCTTGGTGCAGATCCCACCACAAAGAAGCACCTGGCCCCAAATGTCAGTAGTGTTGAGGCTGAGAAACTCTGTTGTACAGTATGGAAATCTCGTCTGGCTGGGGATGGTGGGGAGGCTTCCTTCAGGGAGTTCTGAGGATGAACAGGAGTCAGAAAGGTGGCAGAGCTGGGCAGGGAAAAGTTTTCTTAACAGGGGAACCACGTGTACAAAGGAAAGCACATGCGGTCTTGGAGGAACAGAAGGAGGCCTCTGGGGCAGTTAACTGGAAGAAAGGGAGCTGATGTGTACCTGGAGGTGTGGTGGTTGTGGACTACCCAGGGCCTTGTATGTCCCAGAGGGTCCTGCAGGCTTTTCACATTAGGTGAGATGTAAGGTGAGTTCAAGAACACTCATGTGGGTGCCTACCTACCTTTGGAGGTAAGCATCATGCCTGTATTGTAACAAAAGGGCACTCATTTTGCTCATTTTGGAGGCAGATACAACTGGGCTTGAATCCGTGCTGTTTCTTAGGAACTGGCTGAGTTTGGACATGTTACTTGACCTGTGTAGTTCTCAGTGTCCAGGTAAGGAACACCTGACAGAGCCATAGGGGAGGGCCAAAGAGATAATGCATGCACAACGTCTTTTGTAGAACTTCCCCTCCTGTCTTCATTCCAGCCTAGGCTAAAGCGGTCTTATCCAAAACCAAGAGATCTGTGTTAGAAACTAGGACCTTTGTTAGAATTTTTTTTAAGTTCTGGGCCTTGCCACAAACATGGATGTCCTGTACTCTGGAAGAACTTGCTAGTTTTATTGTAAGCCTCAGACCATTTCTCATAGGAAAGATTCTATCAGGTCTTTCAGTTGAAATGTTTACCTTAGTCAAAAATGCCGATTATAATCCAGGTCTCTAAATATCCAGGGAAGCGATAGGGGAATGACGTACTTGAGAACAGTGTTTTTAGAAGTTTATGGGAAGGAATATAGCATAGTGACTAACAAATGCCGGCTCTGAAATCAGTCCTGGGTTCCAATCCTAACTTCTCCTCATATTAATTGCGATTGCCAGCCAGTTCCTCATCTATAAAGAGGGTAAAAATGAACATATTTCATAAAGTTAGCATTAGAATAAGATGAAGTCTATAAACAAGCATATGATTGGACATCTGATAAATACAGAATATTTAACAAATAGCGCTATCAGAAGAAAACCAGATTTCCGCACTACCATGATCCCGTGGCCAATCTATTTAATAAATATTTAGGAAAACTGAGGCTGGACTGCACGATCTCATTGGTTAAATAAATGAGTGAATAAACAAATCCAGAAATAAGCACTTGAGAATTTGTAACCCCTACTTCCGACATTTGGCCTAATTCTACCTCTTCTGAAATAGAGGACTTAAACAGACAAGTGACTATAGATGATGTACAGATTAATTCCAAGAGTAAAATGAAAAGATCTAACTTGGAAGTTATTATAAAATGACAAAACAAAATTTTAAAAAGTACTAAAAATGGTCTTTCCTTTATTGGAAACCTCAAACTTAATGCCCTCAAGGAAGCTTCCCTGTCCTATAGTAATTGCACTAGAATGGCCTTTCAGGTCATTCTACCCCTTCTTCTGTCCCCTCACAGAGCTGGACATTTTGACATTTCTAGGACTTTCCATACTTTTCTAACATTTCCCCATACATTTCTCCTGATGATCTGTCCTGTACTGTGGCTTTGCTGTTGAAAATTCTTTCCAGCATCAGTTTACATTCTTTTTGCTGTCATCATGAGCATCGCCTTTAGTACAATCTCGGCAGAGAAGCATCATCACCTTGTGCCAGTTGAAGGGGTGACTTTATCCACCTGTGATAATGCAGTAGCTCCTCCAGGAAGCAAGCACCATATAGCCTGATGCACATTGATTTTCCCAGGTGCCCCTCTTTGTGTGTCTCCATATGCTGATTGTGACTTTCAGCCCTGTTTTCCTTTCATGTAGTAGATACAGAGGCACACAGCTGCTTGTTTATTTCTGCTTTTTCTGTTGGTTCTGGTGAGGTTTTTTTCCCCAAATGCAGGTCCCTCCTGAGTTACCTACCTTGAAACACTCTCCATGTGCAGCGTACCTTCTGTTCCTGGCAAGCATCCTATCCCCAAAGCACACCCCTTTGTTTTCCTTCCAGGAGGACTCGTGCCCTTGGAAGTGTCTTCTTTCCTGATGACTAAGTCATGCCAACTCTAGCAGAGCAGGACTGAGCTCAGGCCTTGTGGGTAGACTTGGCATTTGTGAATTACACTATTAATAATTGTGCATGTGAAATACCCACAGATTCCTAAGCACCAGCACAAGTCAGCCCCTACCCTCATCACAGTTGTGGAAATTAAACATTTATTCAGGATTGGCCATGACTGTGGCAGGCAGGCAGACATGGTACCGTTTGGCTTTTACAGGCTCTGCGATGTACATAGGGAGGGTGTTGGTAGTTTCAACTGCCACAGGCTTTTCAGCCATAAGGACAACACAGTTGGCAATGCTACTGATTTGCCACCTTTTAATGGCTCGATAATTAAACATGATGGGCAGATAAAAATAGGGAGACTGAACATAGCCACACAAGACAGTTCTTCTGTGATTGTCACACTCCTAAGGAGGTATGTGGCTCAAGGAGAGAAGCAAGTCAGATTTTAACTGGCCAGAAATTCACTGTCATATCTTCTTGCTATCAGAAGAATTTTACAAAAGAAATTGTTTCTTGTGTCAGAATATGGATTGCATAATCATCTTTTTTTGCTTTGTTTGGAATAAAGTTAAAAATTTCTTAATGAAAATGATCAGGATCCTATTGTCTGTTGTTCCCACTTGAGGAGAAATTTGAATTTGTATTTTAATTAACCTCTCTCTCTCTCTAACTCACTCACGCACATGCTCGCATTCTCACTCTCATTCAGCTCTGTTTTACAAGTAACAACGTGTTATTGGTTTGGAATTGATTTGGGTGTCATATGTTGTCATTTGATAAAAAACAGTTTAGCTAAGCTGCTTGACATTACAACAGCTGGTAATGTCACTTTTGTTAATGTCTTTAACCACATTTTTAACAAAACAGCAGATGCTCATCACAAAAGCCATTTTCTTTCTCTATTCGATTGTGTAAAATCAGTTCAAGTCAGGGTTCCAGCTTGAGCAGAAGTCCTGTGAGTGGATGGCTTGACCTCAGAAGAAGATAGGTTTTGGGATTCTTGATTTTTTGGCAACATTACAACAACAACGAAAAAGATAGATGTAAAAACAAACAATGCGAAAGAGGTTTCTCTGTAGGAAGAATGCTCTAAAAATGTGGAAAGTGTGGTGGCTGATGAGGAGGATAGGAAGTCTTGGCTTCATGACCAGGCAGCAGCAAGTTCAAATGAGCAATCATGGCCATGGTCAGGGAGAACCGAGTTCCATCTAGCAGTTTGTAGGATGTCATCATCACTTTTGAATTCCTAATTTTTTCCACCTTGTAAACACACACACACACACACACACGCGCACACACACACACACACAATGGGATTACTTGTCTGAAACATTTGACAGTCATGAAGCACAGACTATAAAACTTTGCCCTGAAAGATTTCCACCAAAATGTGTCTCTATGTGACAGACATCTTATTTTTAAGTCTTAACCCCCGTGTTCATAATTTTTACTGCCTTGTTTGTGTTTGGAACAAGGCAGTGTTGTATCGTGCAAATTATGGCCCTGGTTTGCTCATTCGTGCGTGCATTGAGCAAGGGTGTCTGGAGCCACTGTGGAGTGTGAGGCAATGTGTCCTCATGGTTATGAGCATGCTCCTTGGAGTCAGAGGGCAATTATTTGATGTCTCCACCATTTATTAACCCAGTGACTTGGGGCATGACACTTGGCTTATTTGTACCTCAGTTTCCTCAGCTTTAAACTATGGATAATTCTAACATCTACCACATAGCTTTTTTTTTTTTGGATGGATAAAATTATTTAACCTGTGCAAAATTAATAGGTGCATAAGAGCAGTGCCTGGTGTATGGAAAGTGCTAAAAAACATTGAGTGTTACTATTACTGTGCTAAACAGGTAGATTGCTAAGAAGTGGTGTGCTTTTTAACATACTGTTGTGGACTTTTCAACATCCTTTCTACCCTTTATAATTTAGTTTAAACCATGCAAAAATTGGCTTGTGAAGGTGGTATAGGGGAAAGAATCTTACCCTTTGTGTATATGAAAACACACATATTGGCTGGGCATGATGGCCCATACCTATTATTCCAGCACTTTGGGAGACTGAGGTGGATGGGATTGTTTGAGCCCATGAGTTTGAGACCAGCCTGGGTAACATGGTAAAACCCCATCTCTGCTAAAAATACAAAAATTAGCTGGGTATGGTGGCAGGCACCTATAGTCTCAGCTACTCAGGGGGCTGAGGCAGGAGAATCACCTGGGCCTAGGAGGTTGAGGCTGCAGAGAGCCATAACTGGGTTATTGCACTCCAGCCTGGGCAACAAACTGAGACCTTGTCTCAAACCCCCTCTCCAAAACAAAAAACTTATACAGTGTATCCGTGGGATTAAATGGTGGGGGGTGAGTAGAAAAAAGTCTAAAGATACTCCTTGGGGGGTTATAATGAAAAAAAAAAAGGGTTAGCAAACATTGGTCTAAAATCAAAATTAATGCCCTCTATCTAGAGACCTCTAGGAACATACTTGGAAGTGAAGTTGGGTTCTTTACTCATTGCAATGAGGGAGAACATACACCACAGATAACCATAGGATATCCCAGTAGGAGGGGGTTAGAAAGAATTTGGAGGTTAGTTGGGTGATTTTGGGGAGAGTCTAAGGAAGTAGGGAGATTGATTCTGGATAGGGTGCTGACACAAAGTCAGGATAATTTTATGATTAGATAGCTCAATAAATCTCTACAGGGAAGACAGGCTAAAGCTGTTTTTCATGAAGTAGCAGTCACTCTTACTAGCCCATGGACAGGGATGTCTAGTATCTTAGGGGTTGTGCAGTGACCTTTTCTTTCTCTGTGCTTAGAGAAATTATGAAATAGTCTTGTTTTGTCTTTATCATGGTCTCAGAGCAGCTTTTCTTGAGTTGTTTGTGTTCTGTGAGATTGTTTATGTCCAGCAGTATAATAATGTGGCCTGGCTGTGAGAGCCAGGTTAGCTTCTGATGGTGAGGCCCAGCTATATGTGTTGAGCAGTTCCCAGAGGTCAAGGGTTTTCTTTTTCTTCTTTCCTTCCTTATCAGAATAATTCCATCAGTCTTACCAGGGATTCAAAGATGAGCTGGTAGGAATCAATTTGGGCCACACAGCAGTAAGGAGAACCTTGTTCATGCTTCTAAGGAAGAACAACTAGTCTATTTCAGGAATTGAACAAAGAAGCACAGAACACCGATTGCCACAGGCAGCCATCTAATCACCATTCAGGGAACTAGGCTGAAGACACAGCCTTCACAAGGTCACTAGAGCAGAAAGCTCAGAAGATCTGGGGTCATCCCTAACATGGTGAAGTCACTGATCCTGCCCGAGCTCTACACTTCCTGTTTCGTGAAATAGTACATTTCCAGTTTTTGTGGCTGCAAATATTCTGACTGAGACTCAAGCACATTTCCATCTATGAAATGAACACTTTTGAAAGGTTGTCATGAAAACTGTGGGTTGTTTTTTGTTTTTTTTTTTAAAGAAATCATGGACATTTAATTCCTTTGCAAAATAATTCTAGGAATAATTTTTCGAAAATATATGTGAGAAGATGAGAGACTTAACATTCACTCTGCACTTTCCTACCAAGTCCACTTCCAGAGTAATTTGCTTTTAAGGCGTCATTCTCCAAGCTAAACAGCTCAGTGAAAGTTTGCTTCCTCTAATCTGCCTTTTCCTCAGAGCTTTCACATGGAGGCTGGCTACTGCCTATGTTTACCTAGCTCCACACCAGACTGCTGGGGATGCTATACGAGGAGATTATGACTGTTTTTTTCAGAATATCATAGAACATTCAAACTGGAAGGGACCCAAGAGGTCATCTAATCAAAACTCTCATTTTAAAGATGAGTAGAGAACCAGAGAATTGTGACTTCATAAAGGTGAAGCAGCTACGACTGGACTTTTTCACACTGCAGTAGATTAAACAGAGCTCTTGATGTGCCTACTACCACTTCTGACCCCCACATCCTTGGCAGACATAACCAGTCATTCACTGTGCTCTTTCTTATAATGCTTTCAGACCATTTTGCATTTCTCAGTCTACTACTCTAGCAACTCTTACCAACTACTGATTGTTGGCAGATGCACTGAAACCATCATTACATCCTATGTGCTTTGTAAATCAATAAATGTTTATAAATCAAAAATATTTATAAATCAGTATTACAAATAAGTATTGATTTATTAATCAAAAATGTTATAAATATTTATTTTCTAATAAGGGATAGCTATTTAAATAAAGATATATCTTAATCATAAGAGCCATATCTAACACTTCTGTTTTATACATTTAATATATAACTACATATGGAAGAAGTATAGTTTTGCTAGCGTACTAATACACATTGATTAAGACCCAGCATTATTTTCATTGCCAATAAGACAGAGTTACAATTTGTACATTAGATCAAAACATCAGAGAGGAATAGATTGGCATTATTGAAATAAAACCCTCAGGCATTTTCTTTTATACTTATTTTTTAATTTTTGAGACAGAGTCTCACTCCATTGCCCAGGTGAAAGTCAGTGGTTCGATCATGGCTCACTGCAGCCTCAACTTTTTAGGCTCAAGTGATCCTCCCACCTCAGCCTCCTGAGTAGCTGGGACTAAAAGCACACAGTGTTTTGACCTAATGTACAAATTGTGACTCTGTCTTCTCTCTCTGTGCCCATGTAATTTAAAAAAAAAAAAAAAAAAAAAAAAAACTCTTGCTCTATCACCAGGCTGGTGTGCAGTGGCACAATCTTGGCTCACTGCAACCTCCACCTCCTGGGTACAAGCGATTTTTCTGCCTCAGCCTCCGTAGTAGCTGGGACCACCGATGTGTGCCACCACGCCCATCTAATTTTTGTATTTTTAGTAGAGATGGGGTTTCACCATGTTGACCAGGATGGTCTCGATCTCTTGACGTCATGATCCACCCGCCTCGCCTTCCCAAAGTGCTGGAATTATCGGCATGAGCCACCGTGCCCAGCCATTTTTAAAATTTTTTAAACAGAGACAAGGTCTCACTGTGTTGCCTGTTCTTGAACTCCTGGGCTCTAATGATCCTCCTGCCTTGGCCTCCCAAAGCACTGGGATTCCAGGCATGAACCGCCACACCCAGTCATTTTGTTTTGTTTTAAATATTTTAGGATTGTGTCTCTGATGCAAAGCTACTATAACATCTGAATTTGTGAACAACTCAATTTTTAGACAGCTTCTTAATTTTAAATATCTAAATCGTTTTTTTTTTAGATAGAGTCTCACTCTGTTGCCCAGGCTGGTGTGCAGTGGCATGATCTCACTGGCGATTCTCTTGCCTTAGCCTCCCGAGTAGCTGTGACTACAGGTGCATGCCACCAGGCTCAGCTAATTTTTGTATATTTAGTAGAGATGGGATTTCACCATGTTGGTTAGGCTGGTCTCCAACTCCTGACCTTGTGATCTGCCTGCCTTGGCTTCCCAAAGTGCTGGGATTAAAGGCATGAGCCATTGCACCCAGCCCTAAATGATCTTTTTTATAGTGTTATTTTTTAAGCTAGGAAACAGTTCCAATCTTGTGATGGTTACTAAGCAACAATTAAAATGGAATCTCAATAGACTTTTAAAACTATCTACTTAAGAAGGAGAAGCGAATGATTTTTGCAGTTTATGTCTCTTGGCAGTAAGTAACATTGGGGACTGAGAGAGAGGGAGGCTAAAGGAGCTAGACTTTACCTGGGTGTTGGTTAAGGTGGAGGTTAGAATGGGGTAGATGGCCCTTAACATGTGTTTGTTATTTTTCATTTCTGTGATTCTCCAAAAATCACAAACAGCAAACAAAACTAAAGCATGGAGTCAAAGTGGTATTCTTTATTAGCAGTAAATGAATGTTAGAAAAAAAATCCCAAGAGACTGCTGGATTCAGGATCCCATTCCTGGATCAATCACGGTGCTGAGTATTGGGGCATTTGATAGCTCAGCCTTGCTTATGACCGTCTGGCTGGCTGCTTGAGGGAAGGGTTGCAATTGACCACCAACCAGGTCCACGTGGATATGAGAGATGGGCAGTTCTGCAAAGGCAAAACAGTGTTTTTGTCAGAATTGGGGAAGGACACTGGACAAGTAGTAGTAATGGACTGTTCCAGACAACTTGATTTCAAGCCAAGCTTTGCTGCATGGAGGGGGAGAAAATGAGAGGTGGGAATAGTGTCCCGTTTTTGCTGTGTTTGGCTCAGGATCTGTTGCTGGCTTGAACCTGCTGGTGGAGCAATTCAGGGTTCAAAGAATGGAAAGTACACAGACAGGAGAAATAAAAAGCACTGACAGCTGTGTGACTGAGATTTGCTGTTTGACACTTTATGCTCTTAATGGAGGATGGAGTCATCTCTGTGACTTTTTTTTTTTTTTTTTTGAGGCAGTCATGGCTGGTTGCAGCCTCAACGTCTTGGGCTCAGACAATCCTCCCATCTCAGTTTCCTGAGTAGCTGAGACTACAGGTGCATGTCATCACACCTGGCTAATTATTTTTTATTGTAAAAATGGGGTCTCACTATGTTGCCCAGGTTGGTCTCTTCTTTTCTTTCTTTCTTTTTTTTTTTTTTTGAGACAGTCTCACTCTGTCGCCAGGCTGAAGGGCAACGGCGGGATCTCGGCTCACTGCAAACTCCGCCTCCTGGGTTCAAGCGATTCTCCTGCCTCAGCCTCCCTAGTGGGTGGGACTACAGGCGTGAACCACTACGCCTAGCTAATTTTTGTACTTTTAGTAGAGACGGGGTTTCACCCTGTTGGCCAGGATGGTCTCATTCTCTTGACCTTGTGATCCACCCATCTCGGCTTCTCAAAGTGCTGGGATTACAGGTGTGAGCCACCATGTCCAGCCAGATTGGTCTCAAACTCTTGGGCTCAAGCGATCCTCTCACCTTGGCCTCCCAAAATGCTCTGATTACAGGTGTGTGTGAGCCCTCATGCCTGGTCGTTATTCCTGAAGAACCTAACTTGGTGCTGGGATTCTTTGCAACTATTAGAGATAATTCAGTGTGATATTTCTGCTTTTCTTTATGCTGTTGAATAGTTTAAATATAAATTGGCTGTTTGCAAGAAACAAATGCTTCATATAGACATAAGTAAACTGTCACAGAGATTATGTAGTAGAATAAAATGATTAATTGTGCCTTTTAATCATAGTTCCATTACCGTATGAAACAATCATGCCATCGGACCCATTTTACTAATGAAGGTTTAGCACCACGAAGAGCATATTTGCATTAACGAGGCATTACAGGTTATTAATTGAAATCTAATAACAGCTCGGAATATTATAAGTTTGCATTAATTGGAAACAGAATTGTGGATTTGTTGGCAATATACCTCTTGTCATCTTAGATAAACGATTCCTTGATGGGATGTAAAGAGGCCATTTTTGCACTGATTGGAATTTCTGGCTCTTGTATGTTGATTGTAATTTAAACTGGAATGACCTTTCATGACTGATTTCTAAAGCAGAAATTTTTGGTATGCCTGATGCCATTCCTACCGTGGCCTGTTTGGGTTTTGACCTGTTCATCAGCCACCTACTAAAGGAAAGAATATGGATTGAAACATGTGTGGGTCAAGGAAGGAATGCTCATTAACTCACTTATGCTGGAGGTTGCGATTTCTTTGAATTTTTGCATGAGTGAAAAATCAGACCTTGGCAATGACCTTGAGCAGTAGGATATAAATAACCCCAACATGCTTAGCGTTCCAGTAATGGAACACTAGCCTAAGTGGGTTAATGACAGTTCTGTTACTGACTTACTTTCCAAGGAGGCCTTGCCTGGCCGCCTTAAAGAAGGGAGGTGCCTTCATTATTCTCCATTAGTGCCCCTGTTTATTTCCTTTAGAGTATTGTAATTGATCATAGCTGTGTTTGTTTACTTGTCTTTTGTGTGGCTTTCTCACTAGTCTGTCATCTCTAAAGAACAAAAAGCGTCTATCTTGTTCTTCATTGTATGCCCAGCACCTAGTACAATGTGAACGTGCAGTGAATACCTGTTGAATGGATGATTGAATCCTGGCCAGGGCTGGAAGGGCCTGGGGAGGCTGAGTTCCCATTGAAAGCAAGGATATTTATTTCAGTAGAGTTTAACCCCTAGATCTGGATCAGAATGAGAAAATGCCAGACCTAAAATTTGCTCTAAAATCAGCCTGTGTCCTTGGTGTTTTTATTCCAAAAATGTGGCCTTAGGCTACTTTAAAATGTAATTCAATCTGGATTGGTGTTCCTGAGACTGGAAAGAATGAAGAAAAGTAGTTCCTGAGTATTGTGCCCCATGGCAATTGACTGAGAGCTGTGTTTTCTAACATTTCATAATGAAAAAGTTTGTAGAAACCAATATTCATGATAAACCTCAAAACAGAATTTTAGTACAATAACTGGCAATTTGGTCAAAGCTAACAGAAACCAAATAGGCAGGCTCAGCTGGGTGTAGCACTGATGTTACAAAATGGTAACTTTAGGTGGAGTTTAAAATTAGTTGAAGAGCACAGGAGTAGAAGATTAGCCCTGGGAGAATGGGGCAACTGCCTTTCTTATCTTTCTCTTCCTTCCTCCTTCTCCCTCTTTTCTTTTATTTTTTTCCTGGTGAATTATGAGTGAAAATTACCTTTCTTTCACTCAGTTTATCTTAAGGAACTATACCCTGGTAGAAAGAGCTTTAAACAGGTCATCAGGAAATGCAGATTCTAATCTGGATTTTACCACTTAGTAACTCAAGACCCTGAGGGAAAGTCCATTTTCTGGATCTATGGCTAGAAAACAGAGTCATCTAATTACAGAATTTTTATGAAGATCATTGGGGAAGATAAAGGTGCTTGGTAAATTGGAAAATGCTTCTATTGCTCATTTGTTGGCTGAGGAGGAAAAGAAACAGGAACAGTGAGAAAGAGCTTCACAGAGACTGCTTGGGTTGACTCTTGGTTAACCAGCGGCCCTTATTTCTTCATCACACTGCACATCCAGGATTTCACTTGGCCTTCCTTTGAAGCTTTTTCTTTTGGGGCTACAAAGTGAGCATGAATGGATCTTGAGGTTGTACTGTAAGCAACTTAGAGACCTCCAAGTTAAAGCAGGCAGACACTGAGTTTTAACCTACAGGTTTGGAAATGATTTTTTTTTTTAAGTTATAATACCTTGTATGGGCAAGGGTGCAAATGATAGGCATTCTTGCACCTCCTGGTGGGGTATGGAAAGCCAGATGGTATCGATTATAGAGAAGGCGATGTGTAACATGCCATTTTGGCGAGGAGTCCTGAAAGATTTTTAAGAGAACTGTCTTTGTGTACTTTTCAGAACATGTTTTCTTTGTTGTTTTGGGGTTCAGAGCATTTCTTTGAAACTTCTTGAATCTCCCCTTGACTGGTAGCTTGGTAGTTGATCCTCCATTTGTGTACTGTGTGAAAACTCCCTGTGGCAGAAAAATATACACACATGTCTTAGATATTCATACTCTGATCTCTTGACCTTCTAGAAGTAGCTGCAGCCTGCTTTCCCTCCTGGAGAAACAACTCAATTTGTATCTGCTCTCTTCTTAAGGCATAACAGTCCTAATATCTGCAATAATTTTTTCAAGTAAAAATGTCAAATTGTTTAAGACATAAGGGATTAGAGTAGTTTCTGTGTGTGCATGCATGTGTGTAAATGTGTGCACGTGTTTCCTACCAGCTAATAGATACTTAATCCTATTACAGAGCCTCAAAATAAGATTACCTTGCAGGTAACTTTTAAATATGTAAATATGCTCGCCATGCATTGATTAGCAGAATTTCACCAAAGGGAACCAAGAATACATGCCCCTTTAGCCACATTATTAGACTTGGTAGGATTTGAACGTTGGTCTATGTTGGATCGTGTTGTTGGAAGATTCATTTATTGATTGATTAATTTATTCACCAGATATTCATAGAGCAATTTATAGGTGCCAGACTCTGTGCTTGATGCTATGATTCAGCAGCAAATAAACAAAATCCTTGTGCCCATAGGGATTATATTTCAGTGGATAAGATGAATAATCAGCATGTCAACAAGGAAATTATATAGTTGCAGGTGCTACGAGGAAAATAAAACAAGGGGATAGGGAGTATTAGGAAAGGGGTCTTGTTTTTGATAAGAGGTCGAGGAGAAAACTTTTGAAGATAAGACCTGTGTGCAGTAAACTGAATGGATTAAAAAGGGAGAACTTGGAAATATTAAGAAGAAAACAATTGCAGGTAGAGGAATGAAGATTTTAAGGCCCTGGGGAGAGAAAGATTTTGGAATGTTGAAGGAACAGCAAGAAAGCCAGTGGGGCTGAAGCTTTGTGTGAGAGAGGGAGACTGATAGGAATTGAGATTAGATGGATAGGGATGGGGCAAATCAAATTGAGAGGATCTTGTAAGCCATGGTACAGATTTTGCAATGGGAGGACATTAGAGAGTGTTAAGTAGTGCTGTGATCTCATCGGCTTGTTTATGTTTTTAAAAGAATTTACTGGTTCTTTGAAGAATACATTACATGGGAGTAACTTCGGACTGGTTACGAGGCTTTGGAAGTAATTCAGAAAAACCGGTGATGGTGGTTTGAACTTGATGGTGATGGTGTGAATGGTGAGAAGTGATTAGTCTTGATATGTTTTGAAGATATTGGACCATATTATATTCAGGAATGTAAACTGAAATGATAAAGTCATATTACATGATTATGTAATTTATGTACTGACTTTAGAATCTAGTTTTTTGATAAGATAGGTCCATACTGTTCTTAAATCTAACTAAATGGGTAGGAAATGGACAGAATTTCAGAGCTGTAATAACTCTCATGTCCAGTCTTTTACATGGAATGCTTTGAATGATGCATGATCATCTCACTAAAAAACAGTGAAAAGATGCCAGTGCAAATCCATCCAACTTTATAACTGATACAAACAATATGATATTGCCCTATTAAGCCTATTATGACTTGTTGAGAGTCTTTAATTCCATTGTGAAGTAAATTTCAGTTTATGCTGATTTTTAAAAAATAAATAAATTTTTTTGTGACAGAGTCTTGCTCTGTCACCTAGGCTGGAGTGCAGCAGCACAATGTTGGCTCACTGGAACTTCTTTCTCCTGGGTTCAAGTGATGCTTCTGCCTCAGCCTCCCAAGATGCTGGAACTACAGGCATGTGCCACCATCCTTGGCTAAGTTTTTGTATTTTTAGTAGAGAGAGGGTTTTACCATGTTGGTCAGGCTGGTCTCAAACTCCTGATATCAAATGATCCACCCAACCTCGACCTCCCAAAGTGCTGGAATTATAGGCATGAGCCACTATGCCCAGCCATTAAATTCTTTTCTTAAAAAAATTAAGGTAGACACCTATACTCCCAGCTACTTTCAAGGCTGAGGTGTGAGAGTCACCTGAGACTAAGAATTCAGGCCCAGCTTGGGCAACATGGTGAGTCTCTTTCAAATAAAAATAATAATCATAAGTACCAGAAAGTAACCAAAGCCAGATGGAATTCTGAAGCAGAAATTTCTAGTATTTGCCCTGTGGTGACATCATTGCCATATTCTCACTGGGGTAGGGGCAACAGTGATTGACTCCAATATATTTTATACCCAAGGAGAAATTATAGTACTGTATTCCTAACATCCAATTAAATGCTTAAAGTCTTGCCTTTTGTCTAGTCTTACCAGTGGTGACAGTATGGCTGCAGAAGCTCCAGCAGAAGAGAATATACTTCTTTCCTTACAGCTCCTGTAGACATCCTGAGAGTCACCCTGATTAGAATGTACTAGGTCATGTGTCTATCCAACAATAAATCTCTGTGGGTAGTGGAGTAAGATGTGCCTCTTGGGTTGGCCTTAGGCACATTCTTCATGACTAAGGATAGAACTCCACTGAAACCTTATAGACTAAAAGTAGGAGATGATTGATTTCCCAAATGATGCCAAAATTGTTGCTGGAGGAAGAGGAAAGGGGCTTGTGGGCTGTTCATTGCCCTTTGATGGCACCGTAGCATCCTCAGTCTACCTACCCTCTAAAGCATCTTCCAGATACCATGGAGCTCTGACCCGTAGGTTTCATGGCAGATATATTTTGATCAAAATGCCATATTTTTCTTTTCTCATTTGCTTTGTCCTTACAAAGGACAAAGACAAAACTCTGTAAAGTTTTGCAAGACAGCTCCATAGAAGAATTACTCTTTTGTTTTCAACAGAGTCCATCAACATTGACCTTGGGAAAAAAAACCCTGTTAAAGAATCTATCCAACACTATTCTGTTTCTACTGGTGGACTGTGATCCTCATACAAAATTCTCTCTTGGACGTTCAAGTTGATGGTGCTTATTTCCATAACTGTCCTTTCTAAATCCTATGGTATACCTGACAGAAAGTAAATAGGAGAAATGCCAAAGAAAACAAAGGAAAAAAAGTTAACTATATTTAATTTCTGACACCAGTGTTTTAATATCTTTCACATTCTATTAGGTAAGTTGTTTGAAGGAGCTGGTTTTGAGAAGGGTTATGGGGTTCAAAGAAAATTACTTTCCCTGGCATGTCAATAGCTACGATAGAAATACTACCAAACTGGAGGGAACCTCCTCTTGATGGTGGAAGGTGGCATGCTCAAAGGATTGCTGTTCTAGGTCAAAGAGCAGCAGCTAATAAGCACAGGAGGGAAGAAAGGACACAGAGTGAAAATTAGGGTCACGTTTTGCACTTACTTTGTTAAAGCTAAGTTTGTTTTTAGAGTAAGAAGCTCTGCCTTTATTAAGACAGTTAATGCCCAAGAATAAATGAAAACATATTGAAATAATATATCTTTCTCTTCTGAGCATAGGATGTAAACTCAGGCTGTGAAAGAATTCTAAGGTCTTAATTCTGCAAAAGGCATTCTTTCATCTTAGTTTTCATCTTTCCTTATTGGGAACACTGGCAGATACTTGGTCATTAATTATAGTGTGATGTAACCTCTATCAATTCAGATGTCATGACTTATGGCCTCATCTATGTATGCAGTCTGGTAAATCTCCTTTAACACATCTCTCCAACTAATATTTGTGATTTTAAATAAAAAGATGTTACCGAGGCTATATATATTAGCAAAATATCCAAGTTAAAATTCTACCCTTTACTAGGATAAAAATAAATACTATACAGATTCTCCCAAACTATACCTATATTTCAATAGGTAATGCTAGAAAATGGTATTTTTCCCTATTTTCCCACACTTATATTTCAATAAGTAATGCTAGAAAATGGTATTTTTCCCTATTCTCAGACAATTGCTGCATCCCTGACTTGTGCAAACTTCTGTCATCCAGTTTGAAGACTACTAACACAAATGCCATTTACCTATCCATATGGCATGTATAGTATGGGTCTCAGGTTTATTAATATATGTAATGTATAACATTGAGGAAATAATTGCCATTTAGCATTTTTTTCCCCTTTTTGCTACTGGGATTATAGACATACATATATTGTGAATATGACTATCTCATCATGGGCAGTAAATATTAATATTTTGGGACCCTCCTCTTAGTCTCACCAGGCAACATTTGTTTGCTTTGTTTCCTCCATTAATCTGGCACACCCCATGGAAAGGATACTTTAGTATTAAACCCCTGTGAGGAAACTCACCCGTGAAAATCACTTAGTGACAGTTGACTTCATCAGAGCCTTCCACCTTGATTTTCCACTGTCCTAATAGTGGCCTGGCCAAGCGCTTGTGTCCCATGGTGATAGATCTGAAAGAAATGCACAAATGGCCTAGATTTGTTTCACTGACGTCATTCGACGACTGCACCGTTGCTCTGTGAGGCACACATTGAGCCATTTGCAGGTGTATGTTTGCAGCTGACTGCGTTTAGTGATACAGAGAAGCTCTGGGAAGATAGCCTAATTCCTTTATTCTTAGGGGGAAAAATGCCCAGGGTGCCTTGGTTATTTCCTTGCTTTTTACTTACTCTTTTGTTATTAAATAAATATCGTATAAACAAACAGGATTCAAACAAATTCTGTGCACAGCAGTGAAAGAGCTATGCAGCATAAAGTCACAGAGTCTGCTGGATCTCTCCCCGTCACATGTTCACCTTTCACCTCTATATTATTACACCCACGGTGGCCGAGGTGGGAGTGAAAAGGCACTGTGTCCTTTACATCTTTCTCCTATAGTGCCTCACAGTTTGAGGGCAGGATGTATCGGTTTCCTTCTAAACCCAGAGCTGCTGCGGTCTCTCCTCTTGACTCGTCAGTTAAGACTTGTAGTTTGAGTTAAGAGTTCTTATTCTAAAATTTCAGCTCTATCTCATACTCAGTTGGCAGGTGAGATGGTTTCTGCAGAGACAGAGAGTTTCAAAGCATCCTTTTGACGTTCAGTCCTGAAAGAGGTTTTGGAAAGCTTTATATTGTTGGAGGCTTTTTCTTCCTGGTTGGATTCATTAATACCCTTTTGTGAGTACTATTTTGCTTTTTAGTATAGCTTTTTCTAAACAGCTTTCTCTGGTGGAAAATTCAATTTAGTTGCAAGCAATATTACCAGTTCCGCTCCTTTATTTTTCTTCCTCAGTGAAAGGAAAATAAAGGATTGTGTGTCAAAATGGAGATGTACGATTTATGGCATTAGCACTTCTATTAATAAATTTATGCAGCAATTATATATCTTCACATATTATATTTATTCGTAACTGAAGACAGCTTCTTTATGTTGCAAGAGCATATTTTTCTTGAAAACACATTTTATTTTCTTGGAACTTAAGCTTTTGTTCTGGATTTCCATTGATAAGGGACACATGGTAGGAAATTTTAGTTGCTTTACACACCCAGAAATGGAGTAAACTTTTGCTGTAGATTTAGCCTCCGACATATTGAAACTTGGATGGTGTTCACGATGTTCATCTGCACAGTGTTTCTTCCTTAGGAGGGCTACACTTACCACCATTTCACACGAGTCCTACTTCATCCAAATGATTTGAAGGTAGCTGCCCCCATTCTGTCTAGCTCCCAAACCGGGTGACCACAATACTTCACTCCTTTGTGGTGATGTTTGGTTTTAAGAGGGCAGATCCAAAGCCAAGCTATTTAGAGCCCCCTGAGAACACTCCCCTGCAGTCATCTTTGAGTAAACCTGTTTGAGAATGAAAGCAGATGATGTAAAGCAGAAAAGAGAGGGAGAAAATGGGGTGTTTATGATACCGTTTGATAGCTGTATGTAGTATCATGCTGGGGATGGCTCCTCCCAGCATACAATAGCCTATTGTCAAATGTTCGGGAATTCCGTGAGCTCCTTGACAGCATGTTGGTAGCTTGAAATTGGCTGCAAGTCAGCCCCTCTAGCCCCTGCCTTTTTTTTTTTAGTGAATACATTGTTAAATGTTTACCAGCATCACTGCCTAGACCCATCCTAAATAAAGTCACAAGACTTATTGTCATGTGAGCAAATTAACCCCGATTCCACCCCTCTCCTTTAGTGTGACTTTGGTTTGCCATCACATGCAATTGTAAGAGATTTGGATTGGCTAAATTATTTATTTTGCCATAATGATAAACAGCTCTCCTTTATGGTTTAGGTGAGAAAATATGAGGGAACCAATGCAGCTTTTGATGACAAAGCTGCATGTCCCTTTGCATGTTAAAAAATATTTAAAGGAGGTATTGTGACATTTCTAGAACTTTTGATGGTTCATAACAACCTGACACTTTCTTCTCTGTTCTTGGGGAGCCCTTAATTGGCTAAGAAAACAAGAAAATTTGCTTTGTCAAGCAGTGGTGACTGTCTAAAACGAATAATCTTTGAGGTGAAAAAAAACTAGGTTACATGAAGTTTTGAGATAGAATTAATAGCAGGGATGGTTTTGTTTCTAACAGATAAAGTCGACCAGTATAAGTGTGATTAAGAAGCTGCTCATTGTGACGGTAATCATCAGTTGAATCAAACTGATACATCAACTAGGACCATCTATTTTATTACCTTGCACATGTGAATTCTAAGTTTGTTTCCATTGCTGATAAATGATGAATATTTGAGACCAGAATGCCCATGTCATAGCACTGCATGGTTCTGTGGAGATTTAGTGCCTTTGAACAGTCCCACAGGTCTGTTTTTAGTCAGCTGAACTAAATTGGAGGCAAAATGTATTGGAAAGGTTTGTATCCAGCATACACTGGGCTTGAATTTAATTTCTAATTATTTGTTGCTGGCTGTTATCATGTGCCCCCTACGCCACTTAGAAAATCATTAGAATAATATACAAGCCCAAGGAGTGACATTTGTACATAATTTACATATAATGTGAGTGCAGAATCTGTCATCTCTTTGAGGTAGCAACAGAGAGAGGAATAAAACTACAGAAAAATTAAAAAAAACCTTGTGTATTCACAGTGCAATTTCCAATCACACCAAGGTCTGTGTATTATTTTCAGTAGAAAATATTTCAAAAGAGAAAAACATTATAGATGGAAAATCTGACAGTGAGAACAAATGAACAGGATTTCAAATGGGTCGAGAGTTAGTTAAAGGGGAATACTGAGGGATTTAGGTCCAAGTCTTCTGAATAAACCTAGATTTGTGTGATAATCTAACACAATATTACTGGAATTGATGTTTTTTCTCCAAATCATTTGGGAGATGTTCATAGTGCATCACATGCCCTTTTATTTACAAAATTTGCTTTCTACTTGGCATAATATTTTCACAGACCAATTGAAATTAGGGAAGCTTCATGTTTAAAAAAAAATTAAGACTTCAATCAACTGTCAGATAGGAGAAATATATTCTGGTATTCTGTTGCATGGTAGGTTAACTATGGTTAAAACATTGTTTATTACCAGTTAACTAGAAGAGAGGCTTTTGAAGGTTCTCGCCAAATGATAAGTGCATGAGGTGATGAATACACTAACTGCCCTGATTGGATCATTACACAACATGGATATGTATTGAAACATCAAATTGTATCCCATAAATATTATGTACAATTATAATGTATTCTTAAAAATACATAAAAAATTTTTAAAATCTTCAGTTAACTAAGAAAATGTTCAAGACTTACCTAAAGCAAATACTAATCAAGTAACAGCTGTCCTAATTTTGCCTGAGAGCTCCGATTGAACAAGGTGTGGTGCCTTTGTAACTATAGCCAAGTCCCTCAGTCTCTCCAAGTTCCAGAACACTTGCCTGTAAAGGCAAAAGGCAACGTTGGTTGGAGAAGTGAATAAAAATAGCTACCTCCTAGGGTTATTATGAATGTTAAATGAATTGAATGAAATAACTGATGCTTAGTGCTTAGCACAGTGACTAGCACCATCCATATCAATGGGAGTCAGCAATTACTATTGTTCTTAGAGTTATCAGTTGATCTCCCCAGCCTTGCTCATGAGTTTCATTATCCATGCATAAATTAGTAAGTCCCTGTAACAGTGTCTGCCCTATGGATGCTGGATAGCATTGCCCATGTGAGAAGCAACTCAACTCAAATCAACACAAATCCTGTGGGACATCTGCTCTTATATCTTTTGAATAAAGCACACATTTGAAGAGACTGATTTCTCAGTACAATGTGTCTTCATACACATGGCAGCTCTCCTAAGGGCCACACAGATGGGCCACTTTCATGCCACATGTTACTTTGAAAGCTGTTGGTTTAACTCTTTAAGGTATAACATACTGCTTGCCTCTTTAGTCCACCTTCCAGTGAATTTTGCTTATGCTGTATGGCCTATATACGAAGACTGATGACCTCAAACCTTTGTTTAATTTTGGTGACTGTATTTCAGAGCACTTTCATTTAGTATGGTGAGTGACAAATTGATATTAATTGTTGAGGGTCTCTGAAATTACAGTAACAAGGTTAATAAGTTTAGAAATCAAAGCTATGAAGATATGTTTATGGTAAGTCATTTAGAAGGCATACTTTTTGACTTACAGTTGGCGACAGAAATACTGCTTTAAAACCTGTCATCATTTTGTTACTGCATTTGTTTTTCATTGCTGCATACTAAATTATCCCAAAACTCTGAGGTTTAAAGCAATGTTCATTTATTTTTGCTTGTGTCTTAGTGAATCATCTAAGGTTTAGCTGATGTAGGCTGGGCTCAGCGGGTGGGCTCTGCTTCATACTGCAGGGTCTGATTCTGCTTTGCGTCTTTCATCTCCCTTAGACTGGCAACTACACCATCCATGTCACTTACTTCTGTGGCTGTGGTGGAGATGCAGCAAGGCAAGCAGAAATGCCAAAGAACTTTTAAGGCAGGGGACCAGAACTGAGTGAAGATGTACTGTTACTTCTAACCATATACCGGGGCCTAAGGAAGTCCTAGGACCAAACTTAAACTGAAGGGGTGGGGAAATACATTTGGCCCCAGAGGCCATGGCACAGGTGTGGATACAGGGAGGGCTAGGGAATTAAGGCCATCAATGCTGTCTACAGTGGCTGTTAATTATGTGCCCCTCTGAAGATTTGCTGAATGGCCTTAGTTTCTGATGCTCTCTGCTTCTAACAAAATCACTGTACTCTCTCTTTCTGGGCATTTTGTGAGTTTTAATCTCATGAGTACTGAAAAGTGAAAAGTGTGCTGCAGACCCAGTGTTTTTTATTGTGTTGGATACCAGAATGCTGAAGACAAACTAGTAGCTGCTTAGAGCAGCCATATCTAAGTGATTCTCATCCATTGTCTTGTTCCTGGCTCTATTTCTGTCTATAGCATTTGTTTACTTGTTTGTTTAACCTATTCTTAAATGTTCTTAATCTTGTTAATTCTTAATCTGTTCTTAAATTGAGTTATATTTTTGTCTTTTGCATGTCTCTTAAACTGTTTTGCATACTGGGCACAGTGGCTGAGCCTCCCATCCCAGTCACTTGAGTGACTGATGTAGGAGAATCATTTGAGGCCAGGAATTTGAAACCAGCCTGGGCAACATAGTGAAATTCTATCTCTTAAAAAAAAAAAAACTAAAGATAAAAATATGAGATGGGCATGGTGGTGTGCGCCTATAGTCCCAGCTACTTGGGTGGCTGAGGCAGGAGAATCACTTCATGAAGCAGGAGTTTGAGGCTGTGGTGAGTCATGATCGTGCTGCTGTACTTCAGCCTGGACAACAGACTGAGAAACCCTTTGTAAAACAACAACAACAACAACAACAACTAATTGAAAATAAATAAATAGTTTTGCATCATTTCTGGTGCAAGAAGAAATATATAAAAACAATTTGAAGCAACAATTTACTACCACTATTAACTCTCAACCTGGTCAGTAAGGTTACAAATAATATAGTAGTAGCTAACATTTACTCAACACTTCTTTCCTCTTGGGCCCTGTGCAAAATATTTTTTGAGCGGTACCCAATTCAGTTCCCACAGCAACCTTTTGAGGTACCTGCTGGCGTTATCCATGTGGAAACAGATGCAGTTTATGTAACATGTTTGGGGTCTCACAGCTGGTAAATATCAGAGTCATGACTGAGCTGATGAAGGCTGGCTTTAGATCTAATGTTTTTGACCAGTTAGTTATACTGCTTTCCAATTGATATGCTAACAGAAAAGGATAAAAAGGAATGGATGGTAATTCTTTTCTTTTCATGTGTCCTTGATTCAGCTTTTATTTCTTGCTTATCTTCTTTTTTTTCCCTCATGCTTCTCATAAATATGCCTAATTAAAATGTCAACTGCTAATAGCTTAAAAATATCATTTTAAACTCTGACACTTGGCATCCCAATCACTACACTTTAAACAGGAAACTTTAAGGATTTAGGTAAATGAATGTGATTTATGAATCACCCTTACCAGTACAGAAATGTTTAGCACAACTGTCCTTGTATTTATGATGACCATAATCCTTCCAGGTACATTTTATGTTTTCTTGCAGAAGTTTGTTGGTAAATGTGGAAATTAAACTGGGAAATATGGATAAATCAGCACAATTCCAAACACCTGCTCAAAACATTCATTTTAGTGATTTAACAGTTGACTCTTTAGGATGTTTTTCTGAAAACATTGGCTCTAGGCAGAATACGTATTCTCAGTGAATATATTTGTTGACATATCACTTAGAAGCTACTACACTGACAGATTTTAGGAATTCTGTATGAGTTTGATGACAAGCAAAGGCCATTTTAGATGAGAGTGATTCTTGCTGTTTTACTGGCTGATTCTCATGTATTTATTTACTTTTAGTGATGGGGCTTTCTCGCTTTGATTTTTCAATATCTCATTTGGCTCAGTTATTTGGAAAGTCTTCAATGCTTTTTTTAATGGGCATCATGCTGTCTCAATATCGTTAATTACTATACAACTAAAATCTTAGGGGGAAGCTGTAAGTTATCACTTTTCTTTCAGAACAATTGTAATTCCCATAACCCTGAAAAACTCTGAAGCCATTTTAGTAATGATCATTTTTTATTAATGCTCTGTGCAGTTTAGACAAGGAGGGGGCTTATGTTTCTCTCTTTCTTTTTTTTTCTTTTTCTTTTTTTGTATTTTAGTAGAGATGGTATTTCACCACGCCCAGGAAGGTCTTGATCCTCTGACCTTGTGATCTGCCCACCTTGACCTCCCAAAGTGCTAGGATTGCAGGCGTGAACCACCACACTTGGCCTGTTTTCTTTTAATTGTCTTAAGAATGTTCATGTTATAGCCTGATCTCTTCCAGTTATCCCCGTTGAAATGGTTGTACAGTAAATCACTGACAGATTGATATCCCCTAAAGGTGAGTTTCATTCTGCTATTTTAGTCATTGCCATTTCTTCATCTAATAGTATATGTATGGTAAACTTAAAACTTTGAATTTCTTTTGGTGGTACAAGACTGAAACCATCCTTGACCTTCTAATGAAAAAGAAATTTATTGACCAGTGATAGCTTTGACACCCTAGATCTGGGTACTCAATGTTGTCAAGAGTCTGTGTCTCTCCCTCCATGGGCTCTGATTCCTCCATGTTGCCTTCTTTGGACACCTTGTCTCATGTGGTGGTCCTTGGCCATACAGTGCCACCATCTTACCACTAGTAGCAATCTCAGCAGAATACAACAACTTTTTTTCCCTCCCCGCCAAGTAGCTCATATCAAGAATCCCACAGAGAACTTTCATTGATCCAGCCAGATCATGTGCCAATCTGAAACCCCAGGGCTGAGGTTATACCCCGCAGGTGAATTTCTTCATGTGAGAGAAGTAGCTGTGGTTTCCTACAGGAAAATTGAGGCACTGTCATCAGCATGGGAGAATGGTGGCTCAGTTAACAAAAACAGCAGTTGTCTATGACCATACATAAATGTACACAAATATGTCTAGAGGAATATATTCCTACAGTTATCAATCTGTAATTTACAATTAACCAATTTTTACAATGAAAGGTACGTAAGGTAAAGAGAGCATTTTCTCCTTTTTAAGCAGATGATTGATTGATGTTGGAAAGAACCTCGGGACATAATTCCATACAACACATATTTCTGGAGCTTTTATGATGGGCCTGGCACTGTGCTATGTTCTGGAAGCACAAAACGGGATATCCCCTCCTTTCCCTGCACCTCCCACCCTCATAGTCAAGGGGAACAGCAGAATAGGCAAGAATGGGTACAATTCTGTGTGATGGATGGTAGCTGTGGATTGTACCAGGCTTCTTAGAAGCTCAGAAGGGATATCTAGCTTAGGCTGAGAAGGCTTCTAAGCTGGGTTGATAGACTTTTCATCATCTGGCCTTTGAATGCCTCTCCAGCTTTCTCCTCCACCTCGTTTCCAAATGCACTCTTCCCTTTAGTGGTGCTAAACCCTTTTTAGTTCTTTGGTTAACCTAGTCTGTCATGTTTCTGTGCATTTACTCATGTACTTGGCCTTACCCGCTTTTTGGTTGTTACTCCCTTTAATTAGGAATCAGCTATGGGATGGCAAAACTGATAAAGCAGACACAGTGGTTGGGCTCTCAGGAACCTTGCTAGCTTCCTCATCATTTGCCTTCTTTTCCTGAAAGGCAGAAGGCCGAACTTTACATTCCCATATCCTTCACAGCTAGGGCCCTAGATAGGATACCTTTTTTGCCAGTTAGATGCACTTATTCGAGTTTCGGAAGACAGAATTGAGACTGAGGCCAACTTTCTGTATTCTCTGTGTTGTTTGCTGGCTAGAACACTGGAGGAGACATCAGGCTTTTGGGCACTTGTGTTTCAGTATCTGGCCACTAAGTTCAGGGCCACTGAGTAGCAATGGATAGGGCCTTTATTTCATTGCTTGTGTGGCTTTCCTGTAAAGCCAAAGGCTATGTTGGTGACTGTGGCTTTCTGATCCTTATGATTCAGACAGTATATTTCTGATAATGATTCTGTTGCTGACTTCATGATTCTCTGCCTTTCTCATGGCGGCAAAAGTAGTGGTACTCCTCATAGTCATCCTGGATGTCTTTCTAGAGCCCACACCTTCAGCTCTTTCAGTGACTTTGATGCACTCTGTTCCCCAGTTCTCTCTCTACCTGCCTAATACACAAACTTACCTCTTCTGAGACTCAGTCTGTATCCAAAACTTGGAGATAACAGAGCCATGAGGTTGTCATGAGGATGCAATGAGAAGAGGCATGCAGAGGAGCCTAGATCACTGCAAAGCATGTAGAACTTGCTATGGCAACCTTGGGGAAAAGGTTATTAATGTATTGTGCACTTGCTAGTTTTGTCCATTCAATGAGAAAATTTTTGCCTACATGAAACATCATTGAACTGAAAAATATGTTTTCCTTCATCTTCTCAAAGAGGAGAGACAATGTGTATTTACTTTTGTGGTTGCTACCTGGATTCCTAGCCCATCATTTCTCAGTCATAGCCAAATAACTCCAAACTCTCTTTGGGTTCTAGTCACTCATTCCTTTGGTTCACATGTACAAATGCTTAGCATCAATCACTTTTCATGGCTTAGTTATCTGATTCAGAGTTTTGCATCTTCTGACTTTCTTTGCATCATGCCAAGAATAGAACTTCCGTAGCGCCACAAGCCAATGTGGAGTTATCAGATAACTACATTTGACAGTGGACGATCTTTTATCGGAGCCACTAACAGTGTGAACTAAACTTCAGTCTTCTCATCTTTAAAATGGGTATTTATTGCCTCACAAGGTTAAGAACATCAAACTAGACAATGAGTAGCCCTGCACACATGTAATTCATAATGCTGTGCAAGTGGAGCTGGTCAAGATAATGACTTATGAGGTCAGTGGGCCACAGGATATGAGAAGCACATAACCATTCCTTTTATTTCCATGGATATTTAAGGTCTCTTATGTGTAAATGTTGCTTAAATATTTATGTACACTTTGTATTGTCACTCTCTCTTTATCATACACTTATTGGGTGGATATTCCTACCCTCATTTTACAGGTAAAGATGTTGACTCAGTGTAATTGAATTGTCTGAAGTGATACTGACTGTGTGACTCTAGCCTTTGGCTTATTTCCTTTCTTCCATCCAAAGACATCAGATTTCCTAACAGTTTCAGGTAGTGTTGCCTACAGACATATCATGCCTGACAAGCTTTGTCTCCATCAGTGTCAGTGCCCTGATCGATTCCATCTGAATCATGAAGCCAGCCCTCATCACACAGCCACACATTTGCTGAAACAAGAGTGTCTGGCAGCTAGCTACCTAGCCATATTCTTTTGGAGGGAGAATCACAGATGTAAGATGTTTCCTTAGTTTAACTCACATTTTAATTATTCTTTTTTTAAAGTTTTGCTTCAGTGAGAAAGTGTGTTTCTGTCTCACTGAGGGGCTTTAGAAGCTCCTGTAAAAATGCACTGTGTGTTCCATGGGGACTCTTACCCGCCTCACCTTCACTTTGCATTATGAAAGGCAGTGAGAAGGAAGTTTGGTTTTCAAAATGTCATTAATTATTCTTCCAAGGTGGTTCCGGTATCAGTAGGGATTCCTTAAAAGAAAACCATTCTGCTCTAGGGAGGCGAGGTACCATTTGGGAAAAGCTGCTTAAGTATTTTCGTAGTTAACTTTGTGGTTTCTGTGCATTTAGTGGAAATGTAATAATTTGTTAGTTCTTACAACCTGTGTATTTCAAAATAGAAAATTGTTTGAGTAATACAGCTCCTTGGAGGTATTCATGCTAATGCCAAAAAGAATCTGTGTAAAAATTTTTCCTAGTGAATATTTTATTCTAATTAGAAGAGATGAAATATTAAACCAAGGGGATATTGTACCTCTTGTCAGGTCACTGGGTTTTATCTGCTGTGTCCTCTGAAGTTTGAGCTTGCTTTTTTCTAGTATCAAGACTGCTACTAACCCATAGGGCACGTTTGTATAAAATAGAAAAAGATACTCCTTCTGCATGGGCACAGCCCCCTGACAAGGTACATGGCCTGGTGAGAGGGGCCAGGCTGGATAGCCCCCAACTCATTTCATGGGCTGATGCAATGTGTAGTCTTAACAACTGCATGTTACATCTGCGGGTAATAGAAATGTTCAAGGTCATATGTGAGGTAAACAGAAGCATAATTCCTGAACTCACTGGGAATTTGGGATTGATGAGCATAGTCTAAAACCAAACCCCGTATAAGGATAGAAATTGGATAGTGGTTCAGCCCTAATGAAACACAGTTGTGGGCAGGTTTGAGACAAAATGGGGAAGAATTTCAGCATTATGTGGTATGTGAGACCAGGGGTGAGACTGGCTTCTAGCGATAGTAAAGTATTTCTGAAGGAAGGGTGCCAGATAATGAGTCTGGGATCTAAAGTTTAAGTTGGGTTTGCACAATTCCACAGGACTTTTATTTTTCTGCTTATGGGATGAAGAAGAATATACAGCCCTTGGCTCTGTTAGTATAGTTCCTAGTTAAACTTGCAGTCAGGAAATGTAAGAAATAGCAGCCGGGAAATCACCTTGACATTGAGCTCTCCAGATGCCTCTCTCTTCTCCTTCCCTTGCTTTGTGTCAGTGGAGGTGTGCTTGTGTAAAAACAGGTAGCAACAAGTCACATTTGTTGGGCCAGCAAATAAATACATATCTCATGATGACTATGCACCAGATGCAGGTGATTTAGTCATGAGCAAGTCTAGACTCTGTCCTTGACCTCATGGAGTTTACAGTGCAGTGGAAGCCATAGACAGGAAACCAGTGATTACTCAAATACATACATCGTTACAGATGATGAGAAGTTTTGTAAAAACAAATACAGGATACAATAAGAGCATTGTTAATGGGGAGGGGACTGTAATGGCTAGTTGAGATGGATTTAGATTTTGAGCCACTCTCCTGATAAGAAAATGTTGGAAACAGACACCATTAATGATCCATTTTGCCCCAAATTCTTCTGTTTGATGATGAAAGTGTCTATAATCAGCATGTGAGAAGATCAGCATTTTGACTTCAAAGGAGTTGCTTTAGTCATGGTATTGGAGTCTCTGCTACATCCTCTGGGGCTGAGCAGGCTCCTGCTGCTGAGACCTCTGCTCACTACGACTGCCTGAGGTGAGAGTCTCTGATAGGTCAGGGGTTGGTTGCTTTTCCTTTCTCAGTACAGATAAATCTGTCAGGTTACTTCATGTAAAACCTCGTCTCCTCTCAACAAATGTTGAAATGTTTGTGTTTTTCTCCCCACGATGAGGAAAGAAGCCTGGAGAGGTTAGAGGTTGCAGCTATTCAAGTGAAGTTCTGTGATTAAAACCCCATTGTAGGTATTCCACAAACATTTGAATCAAATTGTTTTGTTAGCTCCAGGGTGTAGGAATAGAATCTGGGCTGAGCTTGTTTGATCTGCACAGTTTTTCTGTTTGAAAACAAATGCTGTGCTTCATACTCAAGTATCTTCCCACCTATAAATGTTTATGCTATTTGCCTGGTCCCTGAAGGCGTTTTGAGGATGTGACCCTTTACCACCACAACTGTAGTTGCTGAATTCATTTGTAGATTACCCTGGTAATGGAAAAACTTCATCAGTGGGTGCCATCTTTGGAATCTATCTATCTTTTGAAAACATTGCACCACTTTTGTTTTTCTGAGTGCTCCTCTGACTTTGCCCTTTTCATTTCAGATTTCTCCTCCATTTTCTTCTGGCAGATATTCACTCCCTCACTGGCTTCCCTTTCTCTTCTGTCTTTTATTATCTCTTTTTCTCCCTTCCCCCTTTTTTCCTGTCCATCTTTCTCTTTCCTCGCTCTTTACTCCATATTTATTCAGTGATTGCTATGTGCCTCTGAGGCTACACTAAGGCAGACTCTAGGCTGGAGGTGATAGTGAGCTAGTGAAAGGGTCGTAGTCCCGCAGCTTAATGGGGGAAATACAGAGCATCTTAGGAGCACACTGAAAGAGAACCTCAACTAATTGTATCAAGACACAGCTGACTCATACTGTTGATGACTTCAAATAAGTGATAGATATTCCATGTTTGGAGGAGGTTGTTTACATGTCTGTATTTGTCTGTGTCTCTCTTGGAGGACTGGCTGGCAAGAGAGATTGAATAGGAACCCATTCTTATGGAAGTAAAACCTTGTAAGATTTGTGAATCTAGGTTGAGCTTGACTGACTGTGTATGTGTACATGAGCATGTGTATCCATAAACATAGTCATTGTGTTGTCTGCCGTTCACAATCTATGACCTACGTAGGTGTAAACCTATGAAGTTTTGTAAAGACGTATGGGTCCCATGCCCAGGAACTCTGATTGCCTGCTTTTTAAAAAGGCTTCTTAGATGGATTACAACCATTCCACTTGAAACTATGATAGGGAATACATGTGAACCATTTTCTAGAGTAGAGAATAAAACCCTGCCCCATTAGATTATCTTTTTCCAGATGTCTCTGCAACTAAGTGGCTAAGTATGTTACAGACCATAAAATGTGGCAAATTTGTTTTTGAACTTGTTATGCAAATACTGGAAGTGTCATGGCTATTTTCCTAGCTCCATCTTGGCCTGACTCCATTAGGCAGTTACTTATGTTTAAACTTGATTTCTCCGTAAATATGGTTGGATCAGTGACCGAGTAGTGCTTCTGTCCGTATTCTTTAGTATCATTTCTCCCAGTGGGGTCATGCTTGAGTCAATCTTTTTGGCAAAACACGGAAATGACCTTCACTTACATTATGCCTCAGTGGTGGTAAAAATCCGTCTTTAACAAACAGTTAAGAACTGTGCACAGTAATAAATAAACCTAGGATTCCAGCTGGCACAAAGTCTGGTTTTAGATTGAATGACAAGCTCTACAGTATTTTTGTTTTCCAAGGGAAGGGGAAAGTGTCACAAAAATGGAAACTTTTTTAAAAAATTCATTTTAGATGCTATTTAAAATAGTCATGAGCATGAAGTACTCTATTTTTAGATTTAGGTCATTTGAAATGCTTCCTCTTTTAAGATTAAAAAAAAAAACAAAACGACAGGAGGAGCTCTGGCAGAGGTTAACACTGGGAGGGCTCTACCCAGTGTGTGAATGGGTTTTGCTAAGCTGCCACAGCTGCTGTACAACAGGCCATGCAGGTGACTCTGCCCCCTGCTCCCCAGATCCTCAAGACAGTTTTCCACACTGGGAAAGAGAAAAAGAGATAAAGAATTGAACCACAGGGGCCTCCCCTGCTTGTCCCTCTGTGATTGATTTATGAATCGTGTTAGCTGGTAGACTAGAAGCTGAGCCATACTGTCTGCAGCTCTCTTCCTCTAGAGTGGAAGGAGGACATCTGTGCTTGTCCCAGCTTATTCCCTGCTCTACCCCTCTGGGCAGGAGGGGTTTTGGCAGAGAGCTGGCTCAAAGGATTGAAATGAAATCTGCCTTTTGTTACTCAGTTTCCAGTATTTTATTAGCAAGGGAAGAACTGAAATGTGTGGGGTAGAGAAAGGCAGAAACATCAAGAATCTTGGAGTTTCTCTGGCTGAACACATCCGATTTTCGGGTTCCCAATCTTGGGGTGTAACCCTCCTTCATCAGCGCCAGCCTGTGTCTTCACTGTCCAGCCCAGCAGTTGAAACTTCCAGTGTTTTAAGAGCCGTGAAAGATGTTTCATCCCAGTCATAAAGACCACCAGGTTTCCATTAGGCTTTTTAATATCAATCCACATTAAATCCCTGTCTCCTGTAGTCTTTCCTGTTTCAGTAGGTGTAAAATCACTTCTATATTTAAATCTCTATTGGGTAGATGTTTGCATATTAACTGTTTTAGATACGATTTCAGAATGTCATTTGTCTTCAGTAATCTAACTCAAGAGCAAATTTAAGTGTGATGTTCTCTTAAATGTCACTCAGATGTAATAAAAGGTGTTAGATGGTGAATTTGGCAACAGAAATTTTGATTTTAAAACAGTTTTCTACTATATTACAGAGGACTGTTTTCTGGCATTTCAGCTTATTTACCTTAGCTGTTGAATGCAGATCCATAAAAATCAGCATGACAATAACCCAGTAGAAAGGCAGGGATCATCAGGGGAAAATGTCCAGAGATTTTTCAGCCATCGAGTAAATCTCACAGAAATACTTATCAATTCATTCACCCCTCTTAGTCACTCAGAATATCCTCACCCATTTATTAACTTGCGGGAATAGGCACAATTCTAAAAGTATCTTCCAAGTAGGGATGATATATTAAATATGTTAAAGGGTTTTCTCCATTCTTTTACCATCTGTCAAGGCCCTGTAGTAATGTTTGCCAATACCATTAACTTTTGCTAACCTTATAGTTTTTTTTCCCCCTTTTCAAATGGTTTACTTTTCTTTCTCTTAAGGCAAAAAGATCTGAGGTCATATGTTCATTCGTTTAACAAATACATAATTAGTGACCATCTAACCTGAGCCAAGCTCTGAATTAAATACATGGGATATATCTATGAGCAAGGCCAACTGTTTTCTACCCTCTGGAGACTTGTATAATAGTGAGAGAAGGTAATGTTTCTCTCTCTCTCTCTCTCTCTCTCTCTCTCTCACATACACACACACACACACACACGCACGCACACACGCACACACACACGTGAAAATAACGCAGTGATCAATCAGAATTATTATGAAGGAAAGAAAGAGTGAAGAGAGAATAATGGGCTTGGTCAGACTAGATAAGGGGGACATGGAAAGCTCTCTGGAGAGGGTTCTGTCTCAGCCTGAAAGATAAGAAGTTCTGACTACAGAAGGCAGATGGAGAGAGCACTCCAAGTCAAGGAGCCAGCGTATGTAAAGGTTCTGAGCTGGGAGAAAGCTAAGCTCAGTCTGTTTGACAAATGGCAAAAGACTAGTTGGCACTTTATAGATGGGGAGACTTGACAGTGGGCTTCTGAAACAGTGGAAGGGAGTTCAGATTTTATTTCTGATGCAATGAAGAATCATGAAGGGGTTTTAAGTGAGGAAGGGACCTGTGTGATTGGCTTTGAGAATATATAGGAAAGCAAGCAGTGTGGAGAATGGACTTAGGAGGCCACAGGCTATCATGTAGAAGGCTGCTGTCTTAGCACTAGGAGAAGCTGATTAGAGTGTCTCCTGGAATGGCAGCAGTCAGGGATACTGATAGAGTTAGACTTGAGGACAGGTTTGAAAGAGGTATGGAAGTGCACTACTTAGGCAAAAGAGGAGACATATCTGTGGGTGCCACCTTGTAGCAGGGAGAACTGGGGGAAAGTCTGTAGCTGCCCTTACTAGGTAGGAACCTTGTTTTATAAAGGGCACAGAGCATAGGCAGTTTTCTTGACAAATTGATAATGTAATGCAATCATATAGTGCTTACATTACATGGAAGTGTGAGATTATATGTATCTGTGTGAATATGAGTATTGGTTAAAAGTGCAGTTGGACCTTTGTATTCATGGGTTCTGTATCCCTGAATTTCATCCACTGTGAATTAAAAACATTTGGGGAAAAACAATAAAAAGTAATACAACAATAAAAATAATGTAAATAAAAATAATACAGTAGAATAACTATATAGCATTTACATTGTATAGGTATTATAAGTAATCTAGAGATGATTTAAAGTATATGAGAGGAGATGTGAAGGTTATATGCAAATATTATACCATTACATATCAGGGAATTGAGTAACTGCTAATTTTCGTATATGAAGGGGTCTTGAAACCAATCCAAGGGATGACTGTGTGTGTGTATATATATGTGTATGTATATATATGTGTGTGTATGTATATAAATGTGTGTATGTGTGTATACATATATGTGCGTGTTTATATACATGTGTACATACATGTATGTATACACCTATACACACACACACACACATATATTCACACACACTTATTCATTAAGACTGTATTTTGAACAAATATACCAGAGTTTACCTACTGGTGCCATTTCAGATCATGTTTCAAAAGGAAATAATTGTTCAACAATGTGGATGTTTCTTTATTTTTGTATATGATTTCGTTATTTATAAATCACATGCCCAGTGTTTGCATTTTTGAAATTGTGTAAAAATATGGATCAGCTGATAAGAGGCTGTGGCAGAATATGTAACCTGAGAGTCATGCTGTCTGAGTTCCAGTCTTACACTCATATCCCATACAGTGTGAAAAGACTTTACCTATCAGAGCCTCAGTTTTCTCTGTGACATAATAAGGATAACCGTTGCACCTTCTTTCTGGAGGTGTTGTGAGCATGGATAGCGATCCTTGTGGGCAGCCATTAGCCTGAGACCTGCCACACAGAAAAGCATGATAAATGTTAACCAATAATTGTGAAAATTTCAGAATTTGAAAGGATTCAAGACATAGTCTTGATTTACCCTAAGATGTAAAGATGAGAAAACCAAAGCCAGATGTTACATGACATGTATCACACAGCTGGTTAGAGAAACTCCCAGACATGGGGACTTTTTCCTTTGCACCTTCAATGATTGCTCTCTAAGGTTCCTTTTCACTTTTTTCCCTTAGAATTGATTCTATGGGTAAGAGGAACTTCTACCCAAGGTAGAAGAGGAATGACATATCACCAAAATGCTTAGACTTTGAATTTGGACATCAAGTATGTGTTATGTGTATGTAGGTGAGAGAGAGAGAGAGAAAGTGAAAGTGAAATATGGAGAGAGAAGAATCTCAAAAAGAAATGTAAAACTCTGGAAAAGGGCAGAAAAACAGACACAGTGTAGAAAGGGTGAGAAGAGACAGGATATTTGAATGGAAATCTAAGCATCATTAAGAAGATAAATCAGATAAGAATTAAAACTTCAGCATATTTCATAAAATTCTTTGTAATATATTGACTCAGAATTCAAGAATGGTCTATACATTAATCTGAGAGAGTTTGACGTCTCCTTAACTTTAACTTGATAACAAAATAGACATTTATGTTAGGGATGAGAAAAAAGGCGCCAAGGAGGAATGAAGCATAGCAGAAAACAAAATGTAAATTCACCACTTGAAGTAGGATAGGGCATCTCCTAGAACTTTACGTACATATGTTACTCAGAAGAAAAAGGAGTTTGATACAGCTTTGTTAAGAGCCTGGGAATGTGGATGTTCAGAACATTGACATGTAGTCTAGGGAACTTTTCAATTTGGTTTCAAAAAGCCTTTGACATGGATAGGTAGTAAAAATTCATACATATGTTGACATGTACAGGACACTTGGCGAATTTATTCAGAGGAAATTCTTTGTAGAAAAGGGATCTAGAAACATATACTGATATGCTTTCTAGAAAGAAAATGAAAAAAATGGAGAATTAAGGATAGAGTAACAAGGAAGGAAAGGTTTCAAATCAGTGAAATATCCAAACTGGCAACAGACTTATGTTGTTAGAAACAAAATGAAGCAATTCATCTTGGCATCTGTCCTGCAAAATGAATGTCTATTATATATAAAGAATTGTTAGGAGTTTTGAGGGATATGGAGGTGGAATAACCATGGGGCTTGCCCCAGGGAAGCTCACAATTTTATCTGTTCACCTGCACAATGTTCGTTGAACATACATGGAATAGATTACATCATTTCTATGTCCAATTCAAATCACAGACTCTGCTAATCAATCCCCGCACTCTTTCTACCTGATCCTCAGTTACTGTGGTGATCAGTTGGCTGCAGAGGAATTCTTATTTGCCTTCCTGGCATGTGGCCCAGTTCTGCCATAGAAGTAGATTGGTTGAGTATTGTTTACTATAATATCTTGGGTACTTGCCTTAGAATTCAGTACATAGTAAGAGTTTATATTAGTCCATCCTCATGCTGCTAATAAAGACATCCCCAAGACTGGACACTTGGTAAAGGCAAGAGATTTAATTGACTCACAGTTCAGCATGGCTGGGGAGGCCTCAGGAAACTTACAATCTTGGCAGAAGGGGAAGCAAACATGTCTTTCTGGCAGGGTGACAAGAAGGAGAAGAATGAGAGCAAAGCGAAGGGAGAAGTCCCTTAACCATGAGATCTCATGAGAACTTACTATCAGGAGAATAGAACAGGGGAACAGCCACCATGATTCCATTACCTCCCACTGGATGTCTCCCACCACATGTGGGGATTATGGGAACTACAATTCAAATTGAGATTTCAGCAGGAACACAGCCAAACCATATAAGGGTTCAATATTCAGTTTGCTTATTGAAGTAAAATTTACCTTCTTCAGTCATTTATTTTTATTTCGTATTAAATATTCAGTGTTGTTTCAACAGTGATCTTCAAGTTACTCTGAACTTGTATATGGTTTATATACATGCAAATTGTAACAATCTTAATATTACTTGAATATTAAATTCAAAGGTTTTGCTGACTTTGTGTAACTTATTAAGGCTAATAAAATGTACTTACAGGCTCCATGAGATGGCTTACACCTGTAATCCCAGCACTTGGAGAGGCCAAAGCTGGAGGATCACTTGAGCCCAGGAGTTTTGAGGCCAGCCTGGGCTATACAGTAAAAATTCATTGATATAAAAAAATACACACACACACACACACACACACACACACACACACACACACACACACACACAATATATATATACATATGGGCATGGAGGAGCACACCGGTAGTTCCAGCTACTTGGGAGGCTGAAGTGGGAGGATCCTTGAGCCTGGGAGGTGGAGGCTGCACTGAGCTGAGATCATGCTGCTGCATTCCAGCTAGGGTAACAGAGTGAGACCCTGTCTCCAGAAAAATAAAGATAATAAATAAAATGTTCTTATTTAAGCATAAGAAATAAGGTGTATATGGTTTCTGGAGAGCAACTTAGTGGGTATGTAAACTTGTTGAATATGAATGAGCTTCATGTCATGGGGAGTTTATTAACAACTAATAGCCTTGTGAAGTTGTAGAACATTTCCAGAGCTGGATGGAAAGAGGGAGGAAGTTATTTTAATCACTTGCAGAAGCCATTTATAGTCCTGTCATCTTTTCTGTCATGAAGATTATCACTTAATTATAAGATAACATGATTTGCTGTTTAGATATCAGGGATAGAAATGTGTAGGCTGGGATCAAAGTGGAAATCAATTCTCAAAAGGTCTGGGTACTAATTAATAAAGTTGGTGCAGCTGTGTGCCTATCAACCCACCCTGGGTTTGAGTCTATTTTAAAAACCTTGCATGGGCCGAGTTCTCTGGCCTTTAGGTCAGAGAGGATGGCCACATGTAAATCTAGATGGGAAATCACACAAGTAGAAACCAGTAATAAGATGCCTGATCTCACCAGGCAGGCCTGCAAAGTCCTAGAATACTCCCAGGAGAAGAGTGTCCAGGGGCCTTCTCCCTTGCTTGCCTGTATTCATCTTTAAATTGTGCAGGAAAAATGGCAGATCTGGTGGTTAGAACAAAGGCCATTAGTTACAGAAGCATGCACCGTCCTGGAGGTGAGTGTTAGCTAAAAGGAGAGGAAAGTCATAAGCCAATTGGTGAGTGGATGTGGTAAGAGAAGGATACATTTCAGGTCTCCTGGATTTTCAAACTAGGCTTTCTGAGAATGGCCAGATCTGACATGGGGAGAGGGATTGGAAAAAAATTTCTTATGACTTATACTGAAGATTCATTTGACAGGGACATTGTTGAGGTAAATGTGGTAATAAGCATTTAGGAGACTGTGCTGTGGACTGGGTTGACGTGGGCTTGATTTCAAGTTCTGCTGTGAATCCAAGTTCTGTTGACTGCTACTCATGTGAGTTTTGTATTTCCAAGATTCTGATTTTTTTTTATTTGAAAAATAGAGATAATGATGATAGCAACTTCAGGTGTAATTTCTGTAGAGCTTAGCATGGGATATGTGTCCAATGAATGGTAGCTGTTTGTTATGACAGTGGTGGTTGTTAGAACTCCATGAGAGATCATGACTTTTTTGTTGGTTACTGTATTCCCTAACTTCGAACACAGTGTTTACATCAGACTCCCAAATGGAACAGAGGGTACACTCAGCTGAAGCTGCACTCCAGAGAACTTCTTTACAAGGGAACAATTTGGAGAGTTGCTGGTGAGGTTTAGAGGGACCATAGGTTTAGTGTAGGAACCTGGGGATGGTAAGCAGTGGAGTTTTCAAGACCAAAGTCCAAAGGGATAAGGTGAAGGAGAGGGACTGCAACACAGTAGGAGAGATGTTTGGGAAAACAGACTGCTTTGGGAGGAAAAGGAGATCTTTGTGATTGGGGCCTTGGTCTGATTTTTCTGCTAGATCAGACCACATTTTTGTTTTTCCTCTTTGTCTGGTGTCCTTATGGGCCAACTTGCAGAGGAAGCCAGAACACCAAGGGACCCGTCAGTATAGTCCGCATAGATCAGCCTTCTGCAGCAGAGAACAGAGAAAAAAGGGGAGGAATGGATCTGAAGGGGCAAATGGACTATCACAGTGTTTCACCTAAAAGGCCTTTCAATAAAGTGTCCTGAATGAATAACACATGTCATCGGTAGCTGGATTAAATTGTTTCTTCAAAGCATTGTTTTCTTAGTGTACTCACTCTGTGTTAGCAGCTATAGCAGAAGGAACAATGAATAAAACCAAATGTAGTCCTCCCAAATGTCTCTAGTACTCCCATTTTGAAAGTACTTTACATGTATATATATATATATGTACATACATACAACATGCATATACATATATACATGTAACACATGTACACATGCAATATGCACACACGTGTGCATGTAACATGCACATGTACACATATGAAATGTGTACATAGATACATATGTGACATGCATACATGCATGTAACACACATCTATATGTGTATGTGACATACACCTACAGAATGCACATTTAACGTGCACACACACATGTAACATGTATACATGCATAAATATGTAATATATGTATATCCATGTAATATATACACATACATATATACATATATATATGTATATACACGTATATACGTATATATATTTTTTAGTCTTGCTCTGTCACCCAGGCTGGAGTGCAATGGTGTGCTCTCAGCTCACTGCAACCTCAGCCTCCCAGGTTCAAGCGTTTCTCTTGCTTCAGCCTCCTGAGTAGCTGGGATTACAGGTTCCTGCCACCACGCCTTGCTAATTTTTTATTTTCAATAAAATGAAAATTATTATTGGCGAATATTTTCACCATGTTGGCCAGGCTGGCCTCAAACTCCTCACCTCAGGTGTTCTGCCCACCTTGACCTCCCAAAGTGCTGGGATTGAAGGCATGAGCCACCACTCCCAGCCTACATGTATATTTTAAAAATTAATTTGCACAATCTCCCTCTAAGGTAGGCTTTATTACCACCATTTTACAGAAAAGATGTCTTAATCTCTTGAGAGGTTAACAGACTTGTCCAAAGTTGTGCAGATGGTAAGAAAGCAAAGTGGGAACTCCAGACCCTGGCTGCCTGCCTCTTCATCTCTATCTTGCTCCATGACCTTTGGAGGTCAGCTTCTGGCAGTGGCTGCTGGATTTCTCCATCGAGTGGATTGTCCAGCTGATTTAGCATGCTTTTTCTTTGAGCTAATGGTTGAATGAGTTCAGTACATAATATTGTAGACTGTTTCAACTATATCTACTCCATAGGAAATATGCGTGAGATTCATCTGGGAACTTACTAAAATATAGAATTAGAGGAACCCCATCAGATCTAATCTGCAGATTTTGACTCCTAGCAAGATCCCGAGGGGATAGTTAGTTGTGTGGCCAGGTTGACAGTGGATCCTGCTTTCATGAATCACTGAAAGTTTGGACTCCTCATTTTACAAATGGGGGGAACAAAGCCCAGAGAGTTGGTGACGGTGGCACATCAAGGCTAGTTGGTGTCAAACATGGGTATTTCTGTGTCAATAAATAAAATCGATACCAAATAAGAGTAATATTAACTAAGGAGTATAACCTAAGGATGGTTGTAACCTAAAGAGCTACACTGCTCTTTGGTAGACATGCTTCTGATGGCTGAATGTGAATTAGATGACTCTTTGATCAAAGAAGATGCAATCTAACAACTTATATTGATTTAATGCATAGAACAAGAGGAAGCACTACTCCCCACCTCTAGATCATTTTTGTAGGCAGGATAATGGAGCTGCCTCGCAGTCACTTATTTGAGATGTGCGTAGGCTGGGTTATAAGAATAGGTATCCAAGGATGAGGAAATGCACAGGCATCAGTGAAAACAGAAGGTTCAAGTTTATTTTTTTTTTTGAGATAGACATTTTACTAACAAACCTGGTTTTAGAGTAGATACTTGCTAGCTCAAGAAATAACCCTTTTAGAACATACTTGGCACAGGGACTATGGAAGATGGCTAGTCTTCAAACTGGTCTGGTGTCTCTAGGAGATACATAAATTGTTATTTTTTTAAAAAAAAATTTAGGCTGGGCACAGTGATTCACACCTGAAATCCCAATGCTTTGGGAGACTGATGTACCAGGATCCCTTGAACCCAGGAGTTCAAAGCTACAGTAAGCCATGATTATGCCACTGCACTCCAGTCTGGGCAGTAAAGTTAAACTTTGTCTCTTTATTTCATTTTTTGTGCATTTCTCTTGATGGAACTGAGAATTCAGGCAAAACTGAGTCATGGATAGGAATATGCTTGTGTAACAAATATTTTTAAGCGTCTCTCATTTCAGGTAGATCACTCCTGAAGCGTAATGATAGATTTTAAATTATTTTAACAGCACTTGCAGTGATCTGCTTAATCCACTAAACATAAAGTGGCCACTGACATTCTCGTGATTATAGAAATGGAGTTGACAAAGGAGGATTTCTTAGGTAGCTGCTAAAGCATTGACAGCAGTGATTGGGTTTCTCGACTCATCATCTGAAAATCAGTTCAAAAGACTCTATCTGTATTGGTGTTAAACACATTAATTCTTTACTCTTTCAGCAATTATTTTAGACTTCTCTATAGTATGTTTAATGAATCAGAGTATATAGCACATTTCCTTTTTTTTTCTTGAGGAGCAGTCTTTTCACAATTTTTCCCTAAGCTTATATTTACTGAGTTTACTGAGTCTCTTACAGAAAGATAATTCAGAGACTGTTATTAAGACAATGGCTTTGACTTTAGAATGAGTTTATGTCTTTAAGGATAGTTTTCAGCAAATGAGCCAACCGTATGTTAAATCAAATTTAACATCCATTATGAAACACTGAATCATACTTTATATTTCAGTAATGATAACAAATGATCGCTTATCTCATGTTCTTCTAATTTGTACTACTTCTCATCAATCTTGCTAATACTGCAAAATTTATGAAATGAACAAGTGTCCAACTGTAACTGTTAATATTAATAGTTTCTTTTTATATTTTCTCTCACTGGCTTTCTTTTCCATGCTTGCTTAAACCTACTTTAATATAGGTTTTAAAAGTAATAGTTTTTCTTACTCTGAAACGATAATTAACAGAAAACTAGGAAGTCAGTAATAAAATTATTTTAATGAAACTATGCAATTATACTAACCCATTACAAAGCATAGGATTTGCTATGTACTCAACACTAGAAGTCAAAATCTTTTTTCACTAGTGTAAAACAGTCCATTTTAAAACTCTGGAAACGTTTCAGATCCCTTATGACTTAAAATTGCTACTTGTGCAGTAAAAGTTAAAATCACTTGAGTAAATTTGTAATTTAATCTTTAAAGTTTAACTAACATTTATTCTTCCTTTCTAAGTGCTTTCCTGTTGGTGTAAATTTTAACAAGCTGCTTCTATCTTTCTCAGACTTTACTGCAGGTCTTTAAGTCAACATTCCAAATTTCTCCCGAGTCCAAGTTTCTAGAAGAGATTCCACGAGATCGTTTGTTCTCTGAGTCTCTAAGTTTCAATCTCTCCTTCATGTCCTAAACTGAGTATTTTTAGGAGGCGCTGCTTTTTCCCATAAAATGATCTCTTAGAGGCTTAAACCCCCCTCCTCTGATCTCGTGGCCACAAAGTTTACCTAACTCCTAGATTTTTACCACAACCTCCTGGTTGAGTTCCAGCGCATACATGTTTCTTCATGGATTCATGAATCCTGCATTCCTAGCAAAAAAAATCTTGCCCAGTCTTTTTGATTCCTAATTTTACTTAGTGAACTCAGATGTTCCCTGAGGGCAGGGATTCAACACAAATTTGTTTCATATTTCCCACAATTTCCCTGCTTTGCCCCAGACAACACATATTAGAGGATTTTATCTATTGATGTCGTTGTAAGCAAAATCTCCTTGTTAATGACAAACAACATATTAATATAATGTTTTTATTAGAGAGCTGAATAGAGTAATTAGCAGTACAATTCAGTTGACAGTTGTATGCTGTTTTCTAATGTCTTTTTTATGATCTTTAGGAGTTTTTTTTTTATAGTTTCTCTTCTGAAGGAAAGAAAACTTTGTGTATTTCATTTCTTCTCTCAAAATTTAAGTTTTGTAAATGCATTCTGTTTCATATTTCTTACAATACTTAGGAAAGCAGATTACACTTAGCTGGCCTGATAAATGATTCTTGGTTTTAGTGAAGAGTCAAACCAAATATTTTTAAAATATACTATTTATTTGTTGACAGTAGATAGAAAAATCTTACTAGACTTTTAATTTGAAGAGTACTGGGAAGAGGGGTTTAGGGGTGTGGGGGAAATTTCAACTCAACAAGGGGTTCTTTCGTGAGATGTCTCATAGAGTTAGAGGCATAGAGTTTCAGGAGGAGAGGTCTGGAGAAAGATATGACTGATAGGGTCACAGGTTTTATTTCCGAGTTGCTGCAGTGGGACCAAGGGAGAGCACTGTGACTTTAGGCACAGGGTTAATGTTTTGTTTGCTTTTTGAGACAGTCTTGCTCTGTCTCCCAGGCTGGAGTGCAATGGCATGATCTCAGCCCACTGCAATCTCTGCCTCCTGGGTTCAAGCGATTCTCCCGCCTCAGCCTCCTGAGTAGCTGGGTTTACAGGCCTGCGCCACCACGCCCAGCTGATTTTTGTATTTTTAGTAAAGATGGGGTTTTACCATATTGGCCAGGCTGGTCTCGAACTCTGGACCTCAGGTGATCCACCCTTCTTGGTCTCCCAAAGTGCTGGATTACAGGCATGAGCCACTGTGCCCAGCCATGTTCTTTTATCAGGACAAAAGTAACCCAAATGAAATGAAGCCATGAAATAAACTCTTATTCTCACTATTAATCCCTTGTAAATGTGGGGTGGATGAACACGAAGGATGGAATGGCAAGCTGCCACGTCAGGGCTTCATTAACGTTTCTGTTGTCTTCCCTCTATCACCTTGGTCTCAGTTTCCTAATTGATAGAGTGGAGATAACACTTACCTGCAGGAACACTGTGGGGATATAATAATGCATGCACCATGGAATACTACACAGCCATTAAAAATGATGAGTTCGTGTCCTTCATAGGGACTTGGATGAATCTGGAAACCATTATTCTCAGCAAACTGACACAAGAACAGAAAACCAAACACCATATGTTCTCACTAATAGGTGGGTGTTGAACAATTAGAACACGTGGACAGAGGGAGGAGAGCATCACACACTTCAGTCAGTAGGGGGAGTCTAGGGGAGGGACAGCAGGGATGGGGAGGGTGGGGAGGGATTACGAGGGGAGAAATACCAGATATAGGTGATGGGGGGATGAAGGCAGCAAACCACCTTGCCATGTATGTACCTTTGCAACAATCTTGCATGATCTGCACATGGACCCCAGAACCTAAATTACAATTAAAAACAACAGCAACAACAACAATGCATGTGAAGTGCTTAGAATAGTGCTGGGTAGAGATGATGAAAGGCTCAAACTGCTTTTGTTTTTGTTATTATAATTACATATGTTAATATATACAGTAGTCACCCCTTATGCATGGCGGGTATGTTCCAAGACCCCCCAGTGGATACCTAGAACCACAGATCGTACTGGACCCTAGATAAAACATGTTCTTTCCTATATATTTATACCTCTGGTAAAGTTTAATTTGTAAACTAGGCACTGTAAGAAATTCATAATAACTAATAAAATAGAAGAATTATGTTGACATACTATAATAAAGTTTTGTCAATGTAGTTTAATTTGCAAACTAGGCACTGTAATAAATTAATAATAACTAATAGAAGATATCAACATACTCTAATATAGTTATAACCATGTGGTCTCTCTCTCTCACACAATACCTGATTGTATTATACTCAATGATTTACTTTTGTTCTTGAGACAGAATCTCACTCTGTCGCCCAGTCTGGAGTACAGTGGCGTGATCTCGGCTCACTGCAACCTCCACCTCCCAGGTTCAAGGAATTCTCCTGCCTCAGCCTCCCAAGTAGCTGGGATTACTGGTAGGGGCCACCATGCCTGGCTAATTTTTATATTTTTAGTAGAGATGGGGTTTCACCATGTTGGCTAAGCTGGTCTCAAACTCTTGACCTCAAACGATCCACCCGACTCAGCCTCCCAAAGTACTGGGATTACAGGTATGAGCCACTGCACCTGACCTATAAGCACATATTTTCAAACTGCAGTTGAGTGCAGGTAACTGAAATCGTGAAAAGTGGAACAGCAGATAAAGAGGGAGACTATAATGCATTGTTATATAAATTATTATAGTCATATTATCGATTATACGTAGTTCACATTTTACTTTAGTAACAATAATATATAACAGATAATTATGACTAATAATAATGTTGGACATAGGCTTTGCCTTCTTGCAGCCTTGATTGCTAAGGCTAGTGAACCATTATAGGAGTAGTTTAAATTGCTCACTTCTTAAGTGGTTCAATAGAATGAAGACATGATCAATGATTTAAAAAAAATTTTTTTAATGAAACCACAAGAAGATTTCATGATTCTTTAATTAACTTTTGAGGGTTTTGGGAGGTCAGGCAGAGAATGAAGCTCTTAGAGATCTCAGGATTTTGTAGAGAAAGCTTTCTAAAACTCATTAGACATAATGTAAACCTGAAGGCAAAATTTGGGAACTGCTACGTGAAGAATGATAACGTATAAAGCTTGTTCACTGCTATGTGAACAAACGGTTAAAAAAAAATCACTTAGTTGAGATATAATTAAAGTAAGAATTAACAACCTGAGACATTTAAGTAACTGATAGTCCCCACCACCCCCTTTGGGATCCTACAGAAGAGAGAGTGAATGAGTACCTGTCTTGAAACTTGATAATTTCCGAAGCTAGGCTTAATGCTGAAGATGATATTGAACATTCTAAAATAGGCTGTTCAAATACTTCCTTTAAAAAATGCTGTTTAGAGTGTTTCCCATTTGATCCACAATTAAGCTTGCATTCTCAACCCTACAGTAAATTTTTATACTCCAGTCCTTGCTGCTGTTGTACTCTTAATCAAATAGGAAATTGCTTCCCTGGGTTTGGCCAAGTTGGAGCAGGAAGATTGTGCATCATCAGCACAATAATACCTAAAATTATGCCTTCCATGGTGGAACCTAATAGAAATATGCAGGTGCCCAGCATGGGACTAAGAATTTCAGTTCAGTCAAGTTTTATTTATACTATCTTTAACCTTGCCTCAGAATCAGTTTTGACTTTGTTAAAGATTTCATGCTTACCAAATGCCTACTATGTGCAGACACTGTGCTGGTCTCTATGGAGGAAACAAAAATGATTAAGACCCAGTTTCTGCTGCCAGAGAGTTAATTGTCTAATTGGGTAGACATACAGGCATACACGAGGCAAGACTACATGCTGGTTGTGCTGTACACTGTGGGAATGCTGAGATGGGAGAAATGTATTTTAATGAGAGGACTGGAAAAGGTTGATGCAAGGTGCGATGTTCGAGCTGGGCTTTGAAAATTTAAGCTATTAGAAATGTGGTAAAAGTGCCATAAGCTCCCGGAATGGTCATTAGACTGATTTTTTAAGCACAGAAGAAGCACCTGATGACTGTCGTACCAGAAAGGAGGGGTAAGGACAGATTTCACAGGACCCTAAATGCCATTTGGTGGGATTTGGGCTTGATTCGGAAAGCACTGGGGAGCCAGTAGATTTTTATAAAAGGAAGTCATGGGCTTTGGGAGGCCGAGGTGGGTGGATCATGAGGTCAAGAGATCGAGACCATCTTGGTCAACATGGTGAAACTCTATCTCTATTAAAAATACAAAAATTAGCTGGGCATGGTGGCACACGCCTGTAGTCCCAGCTACTCGGGAGACTGAGGCAGGAGAATTGCTTGAACTCAGGAGGCACAGGTTGTGGTAAGCCGAGATCGCCCCATTGCACTCCAGCCTGAGTAACAAGAGCGAAATTCCTTCTCAAAATTAAAGGAAGTCATGGAATCAAGTATGTGTTTCATGACAATGAATGTGACAGTTCTGTAGTAGATTTGATTAGTGCTACAGTAGAGGGAGAGTTAAAGTTGTAAAACTGGAAAGGAAAAAAAGTCTTAAGAAGTAGTTGAGTCACCAGTACTCAATGAGTCGTTAGCTGCTGACAGCAGGAGACAAGTATATGCCAAAAGTTTATTTTCAGGTTTCTAGCACAGGTGAGTCTTGATTTCCTCACCTGACACAATGACAGTACACCCCATATATGAACAAAATTAATTCCCAGAAAACCTTGTTTCAAAGAAATAATAAATATGCAATACCTCTCCCATATATCCTGGATTTTATAATGCTATTAGTTGTAAGTATACCATTGATTACATATTTTAGAAAAAATAAATGCTACCATATTAAACATATCAATTATAAGATGCATCTCCATTTATTTATGTTAAAAGTATTAAAATAGATGTCTTAAAATTGAAGAAATATAGGCTTGGTATAGTAGCTTACAGCTGTAATCCCAGTATTTTGGGAGGCCAAGACAGGTGGATCACTTGAGGTCAGAAGTTCAAGACCAGCCTGGCCAACATGGTGAAACCCAATCTCTACTAAAAAGAAAAAATTAGACAGGTATGGTGGCGTGCACCTGTCGTTCCAGCTACTTGGGAGGCTGAGGCAGGAGAATGGCTTACCCAGGAGGTGGAGGTTGCAGTGTGCTGAGATCTCACTGTTGCATTCCAGCCTGGGCGACAGAACAAGACTCTGTCTCAAAAAAAAAGAAGAAGAAGAAATAGGGTAATGCCCCTGTAGTTTTTTGTTGTTGTTGTTTTGTTTTGTTTGTTTTTGCAATGGAGCCTTGCTCTGTTGCCCAGGCTCGAGTTCAGTGGCATGATCTCAGCTCACTGCAACCTCTGCCTCCCGGGTTTGGTTCAAGTGGTTCTCCCACCTCAGCCTCCCTAGTAGCTGGGATTACAGGTGCCCACCACCACGTCCAGCTATTTTTTTTTTTTTTTATATTTTCAGTAGAGATGAAGTTTTGCCATGTTGCCCAGGTGGTTTCAAACTCCTGACTTCAGGTGATCCACTCACTTCAGCCTCCCAACGTGTTGGGATTACAGGCGTGAGTCACCATGCCCGGCCCCTGCAGATCTTAATATTTACTAACTTCTAGTTTATTGCACAATCAAGTAATTTTAGCAGTTATGTACTTTGTAATATTAGAATTCAATTTTTCTTTTTGTTTGTTAATTCACTGGGTGATCTTGGGCAAGTCACTTTTCCTCTGGGGAGATCAAAGATTCTAGCATATATTGAAGAAAGCACTACAGGAAGCCCCTGACAGTACTATGCCTCCCTACTGTCATTCACCCCTTGACATATTCCATCATTCAAATTAAAAGATTACCAAAACGCTATCTATATTTGAATTTTAAGAGTTAAATTTAAAAAACTAAAACAGGACCTGGTGGGGTTGCTCATACCTATAATCCCAGTGCTTTGGGAGGCTTAGGAAGGATTCCTTGAGGCCAGGAGTTCAAGACCAGCCTGGAAAATACCATCTCTACAAAAGAATTAAAAGTAAGCTGGGTTTGGTCATGTGTACCTGTGGGCTCAGCTACTCAGGAGGCTGAGGCAGAAGGATCATTTGAGTCCAGAAATGGGAGGCTACAGTGAACCATCATTGTGCCACTGCACTCCAGCCTGGGCAACAGAACAAGACCCTGTCTCTAAAAAATAAGATATTAAAATATATTATCGCACCTGGCTGTACATTCATGATTACTGTGAGGTTTGTTAAAAGATTAATGAATAATGTCCTTGGTCTCAAACTCACTTCTTGAATCATCAGCATTTTTCGAGAATGGAGGTCAGAATCCCATCTTTTTAACAAGCTCCACAGGTGATTCTGATGCACAACCAGAGCTGATTTTCACTGGTACCCCACAGCCTCACCGATACCCGAAGGCATCTGGATACTGACCCTGCAGTTGGTCTTTCTTCCTCTTCGAATAGCCAGAAGGTTGTGCAGAAGATGCAGGGGATTTTTCCTTTTCCCTGGTGGCCTCTACAGTCCTACATCTTCTTAACCTTCACCATCTACCCTTGCAGCCAACTTTTTAATGGAATCAGCTCATCTGCATTCTCAGTGCATCTGGGCCCTCAGCATTGGCAACTTGTTGGTTCTTCATCATTTACTTTGTTACAAGTTTAATAAAAAAGGCACGACTTAACCATAATTCACAATTTTCCCAATTAACCATAGAAAGCTCCTGAATTCTTAAGAACATAAAAAATGTAATTACCTAGGTGATAAACAGTGTCTTTTTTTAAAAAAATAGGAAATAGTAGACTTTGGATCTGTCTGGATTTAATGTTGACATTATAGGACAGGAATGCTAATCACTGAAGCTGTAATAAAAATAAAAAAAAATTTATACCCTCTTTTAAATACAGTATTATATTCTAAATTTCAAATGGGTAAAGGCAATTTGAACTTCCATATTTTCTTTCCAGAAGTTTTTGCCACTCTCTAACCTATTCTACTATTTACCCAACCTCTTTCATTCCAAATACAGACGTTCTAAATGTCTTTGGCCCATAGGGCTCCCAGGCCCGTGAAGAAATAATCATTCCCTTCTGGAATCCAAACCAACTACTGGAAATCTTATCAGCCATTTAGTCCAATGCATATTAAAATTTAGCAATTAATTATCTCTAGTTCTAATCCAGTAAGCCTGTACAATTAACATCAGGGATTCAGTTCATCTTTTTGCTGACTTTCTAATTTAAGGATTGGGACAGAGTGGATATCCCTAGAAGATGTATTTAATAAAGATTATTTCCTGTATTTAAATCATTTTTTAACCCGTGGTGCATTTTGTATAATATTCCCATAACTTTTTTTCCTAGAGGGGAGATTGTTAGCAGTAAATAACTCTAAAAAATAGAAGAGAAATTTAGTTGACTATCTTAATTTTTTAAATATTTTAAAATTGTTAGAATATCAAAATCACCTGTAGCAGGATAACATTCATATAACTAGAAAAATAGTCATTTGCATCCTCGTGTGATTTGTCAGTGCCCTGCTCTGGCTTCTTGGCTAATCCGCCTTACCTGCTTGCTTGATCCTTGGAATTGCTTTACTACTGGGGCTACCTTTTCTTTCACCATTAAACACTAGGTAGACTATATTTAGAAATGCCAGGAAGAGCTCATTCTTGGGCTTTAATTCACACTCTGTTATCATGAATAAGGGAATTCTTTTCCAGAGTTGTTCATGATGGGCTGTTAAAAAATGGATTGTCTCATTTCTAGGTAAATACTGTCTCAAGGTGGTGAGAAAAGAGAAAAGTACATAATTTATGGAGAAGCAAGAAAAGAGGGGCTCTGAAGTTGGGCTTTATGGTTTTTATTGAAGGCTGAAGATTCAGTCCAGATGGTAATGCCCACTGTCAAGAATACTTTGTCCCACTGTTCCGTGAGATGGGGCTCCAGCCTTTTCATATAAATGTAACATACCACCTTCCCCAAGAAGCCTTTCTGGCTTTCAAACACAATATAATTCTCATGCTCTTTTTGTTTCTGTTTCTACTTTGCTTACGTTACAGCCTTTATAGCAACATGTCTCTTTCTCCAGAAGATCCCATAATGTCAGGAGTGTCTTTGTGTCTGTCTACTGCTTCTTTTTCTTAGTCATAACCACTTAGCATAGTACATTGGTCTATGCAGATTTAATATGTCTAGGGAATGAGTGATTATGACATCACTGGATGTTTTCTAATATACTTCCAATTAAAGAATATTTGAAAAAATGCAGAAAAATAAAGAGAAAATGTAACATTAATTCTTCTCATCTGTAACCAGTATTAACATTTGAGTAAATTTCCTTCTAGTGCTTTTAGAAATTCATATCTAAATGCACATATGCATATTTGGGTTGGTCTTTGTATATGTATAACATATGTATATTATACATATACATAATACCTATTTGTGTTTTTACATTTTGTGTTCCACATTTTTATACTTCACTCTATCAATACTTTTTCATTTTATGAAGTATTGAAAACCTGATTTCTTAATGTCTTTCAAGTCTTAGTCTTTGTGTATCAGAATTTGTTATCTCATTTAGTTTTTTAATAGTTTTGTTATGGTTATACATAAAACTGTGACAAATGTTTTACAACGAATCTGGATCTCTGATCATTACATTGGCATAAATTGCTAGAAGGCTATGAATAAATATTTTTATATGTAGGTCAATTTGCCCTTACTGGTGACATGTACCTGTGGCCTCTGAAGATGTGAACATAAATGAAAACACGCTGCCTATATTTCTAACAAAATTACTGCTTTGTATTTTAAAATTGTAGTTAATTGAATATAGTAAAGTTGAGTATTTTATCATATGGTACTTAACTACGTATATTTCTTATTTTGTAAACTGTTCATGCTTTAAATCTAGTTTTCTAATAAAGGATTTGTACCATATTGATTTCAGTGACACTCTAGCTGAAGAATTAGCTCTTCATCTACAATACATTTTTCAAATATATATTCTCCATATTCTTTCACTTCATTTTATTGATAATGATTTTGGGGAACTAAAAGTTTTAATTTTCTGAAGTGATATGTTTTCATTTTTTTCCTTTGTCATTTTAAGATCTTTATAGTTAAAATTTATTTTATTCCAGATAAAAGTTTCTTCTGTTTATAACATGGCTCCACTTTCTCTTGTTGTTTTATTAATAAGTATGTGATTAATTTTAATATTTGACATGACATGAGAAAGGAATCCTTAAATAGTTAGCCATTGTGTCTCCCATTGTCGAAGAGCTTTCTTCCCTAGAATTTGGCCTGCCAACTTTTATTAGATAGTGGCTTTTAAATATACTGTGATCTCTTTCTGGCCTTTCTCTTCTGTCAGTTGACCTGGATACCCTTGAATCCGTACACTTCCAACAATTGTGGATACTCTTCATTTTTTTTGTTTTAAAGAAGATTTTTCTTTTTTAATAAAATTAGCGCAAGAGTACAAGATTTCTTATGAGTCTGAGGCAGGTACATCGCTTCAGTCCAGGAATCTGAGATCAGCTTGGGTAAGATGGCGAAACCTCGTCTTTATAAAAATTCAAAAATTAGCTGGTTGTGGTGGCATGAACCTGTAGTCCCAGCTGCTCAGGAAGCTGAGGTGGGAGGATGACTTGAGCTTAGGGGGTGGAGGGTGCAGTGAGCTGAGATTGCACCATCACACTCCAGCCTGGGTAACAGAGTGAAACCCTGTCTTAAAAACAAAAGAAAAGAAAAAAGATTTCTCATGTTCTTCCTTAATTTAAGGGCCATCTTTGCGTATTAGTGTTTATAATTAATTGCCTGTTTACAAGAAACAGTGAGAAAATTCGTCAAACAGACTTATGGAAGAGACTAGACCATTTAAAAATATGACGCTGTTGCTTATTTGTGTATCTTTGTGCTCATCATCTTTGGAGTTGGAGAATTTTAAATTCTAGTCACAGCCCTGCTCCTAAGTAGCCATGTAACCTTGATCAAGCTAATTAACCTTACTGGTTCCAAATTTTTAAAATAGTGATATTCATACTGTTTACTTTGTCTGATTATGAGGATTAGATAAGTAATTTACGTAAAAGGCTTTACTTGGTTTATAATGTATTTTTTATTATTTTTCTTAAGTATATTCACATTGTTGTGCATCCAGTCTCCAAAACACTTTTCATAGTACTGTTTTCCAGTGCAACTGTGGTCGTATAATCTTAATCTTCATGTACCAGTAGTCCTCCTCTGGACCAGTATTTCTGATTTATGCATCACTAGTAGCAGATATTTTAAGAATTGATATCTAAATGCATATATGGGTTGGTCTTTAATATTTATTCTATATGTATTCTACATACACACAGTACCTATTCGTGCTTGTACATTTTGTGTTCTACTTTGTGTTCTGCAGTAACTGGCACATAGTAGGATGTAGTACTGAATTCCAAAAGACTAACCCGTTAGTAGATTCACTGTGTATGTACACACACATGTTGAACAGCTCTCACTTTTTCATCCCGTTTTAACTGAGCTGCTAAGCTGGCCTACCTGGGAAGAACATAAGCACTTTATTGGTAAAGTTTCTGTAGTACATAGGTTATAGTCCATTTATTTATGCATTAAACAGTTTATTGAATGCCTAGTATGTGTCTCATACTGCTGTAAGGGTTGGGGATACAGACATGAAAAAGACAAGATCCTTACCTCACAAAGGTTGTGTCTTGACTGGGAAAGGAGATAAGGGGCAGGCAAAGAAGTAAATAGGCAGGATAATTTCAGAGTGCATTAAGTGCCACGAAGACATAACCTATTGGTAAGCAGACACAGAATTCATGGGGCAGAAGAGGCTACTTGAGATTGGATGGTCAGGAAAGCCCTCAATGATTAGATGATATGTAAGCAGGGACACTCTAGGCTACTCTGTGGTTGAATTTCAATGAATTGTCGCTGTGGTTGAATCTCAACAGTTTCTCCATCTAAGCTAATCAGCCCATACCATTCTGTGGTCCGTGGTATTGGACTGTGAGTCAGCAAATGGCTTAAACTGGTTCCATAAGAGTAAAGGAAAGTCTTCTATGCCATAGCCAGGAAAGAAATTTTTCTTTGCTGTCGGAACATATCAAAGGCTGTAGCACCCTTGATTGCTGCTGGCCTCTGTCATGCTCCTATGTAGAGACTCACTCAAGAAGCTGATATTTTCATATACTCTGGATGAATTTATATAGTTTCCATTCTATGCTCATTCAAGTTACAGTTGTTGGAAAACAAACGATCATTTCTCAGATGGTCTTTCAGCCAGCTTCAAAAAAAAAACGGCTTCTCCAATTAGATGTGTATATGTGATATGCGGAAGGTGAAAGCGATGTGGAGGCCATAGTTCATCCCTCCTTTGGCTGTTTCTGCTCGTAAATGTAGCTGTGGCTGTGTTTAGTTTCCCTGCAGTCGTGTTTCTCTGCCCACTCTCCAGCTTTCTGAGTTTTAAGGAATGGTTAGGATGGCAGAAGCAGCAGTGGCAGCTCTATGATCTGGCTACTGAAACTCTGGACCATAGCTACAGATAAGCCTTCTACGGTTTCCTTCATTTATAGAGTCAGTTCTAATGGCGACAAGTTCTTTATTTAACTATGGCTCCAAGGCAGCTTCAGGAGGAGTGGCTCCTTAAAACTTCCATGAGGTCAGTGGGACATTGTGCTAGGAGTCTTTCCTGAAGTCTCAACCTAGAGCTGTTCCTTCATCCCTTCCAGTTATTTCTCAGACACCAACTTTGCTGTATTAAATCTCCCCTGCTTAAAATATCTAGAATGGTTTCTGATTCTTGTACTTGTACTCAACTGCCACACTGATGGTTTTATGAGCAAAGAGAAATAATTAATCCCATACTTGACTTCATTGAGCCTCTTGTCTTAATACATGAGGCAATAATTTCTCTTATGGCTTAAGCCAGTTTTAGTTGGGATTTTCTACATCTTGCAATAGTAAGCATTTTAAGAGATACAAACAATAAAGGTAAAAAAAAAAAAAGGCTGAATCTGGAAAGCACTTAAAGGATGGTGTTTCAGGTGAAGAGTTAGGTGATGTTTTTTTGAGATGTCGCTTAGATATCGATGGCTAGATGCCTGGGAGGCTTTTGGCTATACAAGTCTAAACCTGAACAGAAGGCTTGGTGTGTGGATGCAAAGTTGAGGCAGGACAAAAGGTAGTCTAGAGGGAGAGCCGAGAGAAGGCCACTTTTTTCTTTCTTCAGTGGGTAGTTTGACAGCATGTCAGCTTCTTTGTAAATCATTAGTCTATTCTTTTGGGAACAAAAGCACTGAATTTTACAATAGCAAAGGACAGCTACTTATAGGGCTTTGAATATGTTTTATTTGTTCAAAATGGAATATAAATGAAAGGTATTTCTCAAATCACCATTGAAGGAAAGATAGCCCAAAAGAAATGGTCATTACATTGCTGGAAGAAAGTAATCTGCTTGGATTGGCATCATTTTTCTAGGGCTTCAGTAGGACTCTATTACATATCCGTGGGTTTTAGGGGGTTGTCACTACCAACTTTTATTATTATTCTTTAACTGCACCCTCGGTTAAAAAGTATATGTTTGTTTTACCAGAGGGCCATTTTTAACTTGACTTACACTTTGTTTTTACTTATTCCAGATTTAAGCTAGGACTTTATCCTTATATACAGGTATATTTGAATTTATAAGCGAATTTTTCTAACAGCTATCTAAATTCTGAACACAGGCCACTTAAAAGACTGGAAAATCAATATGCAGTGACATTCTTTAGTGAAAGAACAATGTATATGTTTTCTTCTTCTTGGCATATCAGATCACTCTGTAGTGTACTTGATATTTTGTATAGTTTACCTCTGATGACATGTATGTATGAGTTACTTCTGACCCACATCATTGTGGTATCTGCATCATAGAAGACTTTCCTAGGCTTTGAGAATTGTTTCATGGAACAGGCAGAGTAGAGAAACACTTAGCAGAGATTAGGTGGGGTGCCCTCTGATATATATGGAATAGGAGATTTTAGTTACATAATTTAAACATGTAAAATTAAAGACAATTATAAAGTCACAAAGTGGGAAGAAACCTTGAGTGGTTTTTATGTCAAACCCCTTCTTTAACCTGGTAATGATGCTTAGGTCTCATTGAAATACATAAGCAAATAACTGAAATAACTGTTACATGTAACACTTGGTGCTTATCATCTTAGATCATCTATTTCAAACACCTCTATGAAGTCATGCTAGTATTTGTTTTACAGATTAAGAAACTGAGGCTCAGAGATGATGTAACTTAGCCACGATGCACAGCTACAAAAGGTGGAAACAGAATTTGAACCCACGTAAACTTGGCTCTGAATGATGCCTGTTTTACATCCCTAAGCTGCAAACAGTGGTGTCTGTTTAGTGACCTTTGGATCTTCTAGGGTAAGAAGACTCTCTTACCCTGCTTTAATCATTCCTTCGAATCATTTTGTTTTGAGCAGAAAGTATAAATGTTGCAAGGGATGTAATGATTATTTATTTCATCTTTGTGCTCCAGGAAAGAACTTTTCAAGATAGTGAAATTAGTTGAGAGATTATGACTTATTCTGTACCCACTTCCGCTGTTTAGAGATTTATACTAAATGTTAGTATATTACATGCTAGGAAAAGTCTTGATGTTTAACACAACAAATCCAAATTTATTTGCCTGCAAACTTTTACTGTCATTCTCTGGAGGTAGCCCCACTCCTTGTGTCCTCATAGGAGAGGACACTGAGAATAGAGAGATCAAGAAGGTTGTCCCTGGAACACAAGTTTCCTTTTTCCATTATAGCCATAACATTGAGCCAATTTAGACCTAATTGAGCTACGTGAATCATGGAGTATTTACAATGGAAATCTCGAAAAGAAAACTCCTTTACATTCCAAGTAGTTTTTTGAGAAGCAGCTATCAAAACAGTCAGCTGAAAAATGCAAGTTTGGGTTATCATTACCTTATTTAAACAAAAGAGAGTTGGGGAAGTACAAGATATATGTCATTGGTTTAATTTTGGCTGCTGCTGTGAATCTGTAGCCAACTGAGAGGAGAAACTGGGCTGTAAAGAAGAGCTTCACCTACAGAAAGGTCAGATTTATGCAGAAAGCAAGCATGCTAAGCTAAGAACAGGTCCTCCAGGGGCCTCAAGTTCCATTTTCACCTTTCCTTCTTGCTAAGTCTCAGTACCATAGGATACTTAGGTGCACATAAGCCACTTTCTGCAGCATTTAAGGAAACCATTAACTACTTGCCTCTGTTATTCTCATCATGTATATTCAGCCCCTTTCTCTGTTCTGCTTTGCTAGACCTGTTGGGATTTGGAGGCCTCTGGAACATAAACCCTAAGGGTTCTGGTTCTTCTCATTATTTGGTACAAGAAATATCTCTATTTACTCTCTGTTTAGGAATAAGCCAGAGATGGATTTTTTTTTCTTCCATTCCTTAAGACTCACTTATAGAGTCAAAATGGGGGAATATTTCACTTTTGGGATTGTATTTTATGGAGTTTAATACCCTCTGAGATGCATGAGATGACATGAAAAGTTCAAACACAAACTCTGCTGACAAATTCCTTATGTGAATGACATTAACTGAAGAGCTAATATTTCTTACTGTGCTTTTATGCTGAACCTAGAAAATCAGGCCCATTTTAATATATGAGATGGGGGGAAAACTTCCTGGCTGAAACAGCATTTTCATTTTATCACTGTAATCTCTCTTTCTCTCTCTCCTCCTGCCCGCATCCCACTCTTTTACAGCATCTAGAGCAGAATTAACCATTTATGAGGCACTTTTAGTTAGGAAGCTCCTAGTCGGCAATGGAGAGACCACCTCTGGTAATCTGATGTGAAAAAGAGAATTACCAGGTTGACAATGAGAACTCAAATCTTAGAAAAGAGGAGGAACTGGGACAGGATTAAAGGCCAAGAAATGCTAAGCACAACGTCCAATTTTAGCAAGATCTGTTGAGTGAGGAGGCCTCCGTCCTGCAGGCTCTGGTCAGTAGCAGGAGATGGGCATTTCCCATTAAAAAGAGTTTACACAATAAGAGTTCGGGCATAATGGGACACAGGTTTGGGTTGTAGATAGGCCAGAAACAAAATGAATACACAGAAAAACTGGACAATGAACCCGTGGAGGGAGTGGCATTACCTAACCTTTTGACTGAAATGGCTGAGACCCAACTGTTTAGCTGGCTTGAAATTAGTTGCAAGCAAAGCTCTCAAATAGTTGCTTCTGCAAGTACAGAATCTTAAACTGTGTCTAAACCTGCCATCTGTCTAATCAATTCAGAGGAACTCCCCCATACAACCCAAGTAAAAACATAATGCCTTATGATGGAAATAACCCCAAAGTGGACATATTGAATTAGCTCTTAACTTAATTTTACTGACATGATACATACGGTCAAACTCAAGCAAAGCACTTTCCAGACCCATAAAACTGTATTAGGATTAAATTGACCAATGTGTCAAAGTAACCAAACTAACATATATGTGAAGATAAAACCTTGAAGAAAAGTTTCAAGAGGTTTTGGCCACTCTGAATGTCCTTTCACAGCTTCCCCAGAGTAATATTTGTTTCTTTGTTTCAAATTAAATGACTTAATCTAGTCAAGCAGATAATGCCTCAAGGAAGCAAACTTAGACTGTCAACACTATTCTTTCCTGTATTTATAAAAGGTTGTATTGAAAAAATATCTACATATCTGCGGTCCATTTTTAATATTCTTATGGGTAGTGTTAAAGTAAATTAAAATGGAGACTAAGCCTGAAGAAATCTTAAACAGATAATATCAGTTAGATCCCATAAGTGACCTAAGCCTTGCTTGGCTTGCAAAGATAAGTGAAACTTAAGCTATATTAAAGAAAAATAGAACTTAAGTCTACCCAGTCAAAAGTAGCAAACTTTCGTGTATATATTTAGGGACTTTCTAATGGAATAAGCAAAGAAGGCAACTATATAGCTATAACTAGTCACATACTGATTTGCTTTACTTTTGTGTAGTAAAGCCTGCCCAGATGGCTCAAGCCTGTAATCCCAGCACTTTGGGAGGCTGAGGTGGGTGGATCAACTGAGGTTAGGAGTTCGAGACCAGCCTGGCCAACATGGTGGAAACCCCATCTGTACTAAAGATACAAAAATTAGCCAGGCATGGTGGTGTGTGTCTGTAATCCCAGCTACCTGGGAGGCTGAGGCAGAAGAATTACTTGAATCCAGGAGATGAAGGTTGCAATGAGACAGGATTGCACCATTGCTCTCCAGACTGGACGTCAAGAGTGAAACTCCATCTCAACAAATAAAAGCCTCCCCATCATGTTCCCTCTGTGGAGCTCCTGAACCACTTCCAGTTAGAAGCTGCCCAATGCATGAATTGTTGTTTGTTCAAATAAACTCTTTAAAATGTTATCGTTCCTCAGGTTATGTTTTAACAATAGGTTATTCTAATAAGAGTAGAGTATGAATTGTGTATTTTTATTTTTTTAGGTTTTTTTCCTCTAAATTGCTCATTGGAATGTATTTTTATGTGTAAGAAAAGCTATCTGTAACAGGATAGTTTACTGTGAAGTTCTATCTATGCACATGTGCTCTGGATGTGTTAATTGATCCAACCATCACAAAAGGGTCCTTTGTGTTTAAAAAAAAAAAAAAAAGAACGCTTTTTTAAAGGTTAAAATTTGTTTAATCAAATGAGACTTTTCCTAGCAAAATATTGCCCAAATTAGTTTTTAAATGCATATAAAAGTCAGCTTTAACCACCATGAACTATGACTGATCGTTTCTTAGTTATATATAGACAATAGAAAGGCCTACAGTAAAAAAGTTTCATTTACTTAAAGAGCAATTTTTCACAAGGAAGTTTCACATTTCTAAGGTATGCCAAATTAACAAGGATAAAATACAATTTTAAGGTATCCATATAGAGGAATTGTATGATTGGAGCTGGATTCTACCCTCAAGGTTCTTCAGAGCCCAGATACTGGATGTTTCCTGCCTTCCATCAATATTGTGGCTGTTAGAATCCTGTAGTTCTTGGTGTCACACATGCAAGACTTTCTTATGACTACATGACCTCCTGAAAGGGAAAGACCAATAGAGCACATACTACATGCACCCTTCGGGAAGATAGGATGTCTTCCCTTTGGGAAGATATAAAAGAAGATAGAAAGGGGAGTCTCTTCTGGGAAGCACCACTGTCCTTGGCTGGGTGCCTCAGATTTTGTTTGATATACAACAGTCCTATCTTTTCCACAGGGGATACAATCCAAGACCCCCAGTGGATTCCTGAAGTCATCGATGGTACTGAACCTAATTGCCATTAGTAGAAACATATTTCTGTTCATGTCTTCTTTTCACAGATGTAATGCCTTTTCCATCTTAATGAAGCACCCATCATGAACTGTGGTTGCAACTTTTGCAGTTTGAGGTGTGACAGCAAAACTAGCATGAATTGTTCTTTTTTCCCAATTTCATTGGTAGAAGATTTGTTCTTACCATAGGTATTGGCAACCTCAGCATATGACTTTTCCTTATTAAAGCAAAAACTTTTGACTTTTCACTTAAAGGAGATACTTTAGGACTTTTCTTTGGCATATTCAAATTTCCAGCATGACTACTCTTCTGTGGGGCTATGATTAAGTAAAATAAGAGTTACTGGAACATAAGCACTGCCGTACCACAACAGTTGGTTTGATAACAGAGATAGCTACTAAGTGTCTAACCGGTGAGTGGCATATATAGCCAGGATATGCCGGACAAAGGAAAGATTCATGCCCCAGAAGAGACAGCGTGAGACACGATGAGATTTCATCATGCTACACAGAATGGCTTGCAATTGAAAACTTATAAATTGTTTATTTCTGGGATTTTCCATTTCATATTTTTGGACCATGGTTAACCAAGGGTGACTAAAACCACTGAAAGGAAAACTGCAGATCAGGAGAGACTACTGTAGAATTCTTTTCTCTGAAAATTCATCTCTGGTTACTAGTTTTAATGCCCTTTTTCTTTTTCTTCTTTTAATATAATTTTGAAAGTTTTTAGAGTAAAAGTAAAATATTTCATGATGGGCTTTCAACTAAAAAAAAAATCCACACTTATCTTTTTATAAATTTGGAGTTAGAAATTTGGGTGTGAAAGCTGCTACATCTCACATTTCTGTCTTGCTAACATATTTAATTATACATGGCAGAGCAAAGGAAGTTAGCTCAGGGTAAAGCTAATTAAGAGAAGTTTCTTTATAGGTACCATTAGCTGAGTAGTGAAGCACGGCTTTGGTGTTGCGATATTCTCATATGTTTCACACTGATCACTAAAATAGGCCTAAAAGGTCTGATGAGGTCTGGTCTTCTTACATTTTTAATGTAATTCCTAGAAAAGTAGGGAACTCACAAGTATCTCAGGTCTCAAGAAATTAAAGGTGTTTCTCTGTGATTTACTAAAGATTCTGTTCTATACTGACATTAAGCACAAAAACCATATTATGCAAAATTATTGAGATATTTTGTGTGTGAGTGCATGCATGTATTTATTTCTATGTCCTACAGAGTAGCAATGAAATCTTACTGTCTCTAAAATAAAGTTGAGATGCGTTTTAAGGTAGGGCAGGCAGCCTATACTCAGAACCAAGGAGTTCCCCGTACTTGAAAGAAAAAAAAAAGTCCTTGTTAAGTGGAGCCTTATCCTGGAGAGTTTTGTATCCAAACAATAACCTCCGCATAGTTTGGTGCAGGGGAAACAGAATGAGTGATCTTAATTAAAAAGTGCAGTGCTTTCCAGCACAAGTGTGAACAGTAGAAAGCGGTCCCCCAGCCAGAGGTTGAAGCACACAAATTATGCTTCATTGAGCTCCATTATTGTTGAGTTTTTATTTTATTTTAAAATATACTAAGACAGTAAGAGCTTCAAGAGGGGATGTTAAACAACCCATCATTGATCCTGAATTTAGCTGGTAGAATTTGAAATAAATACTCCTCCCTTTAGGAGGAGTTTCTGTTCCCATGGTAACTAAGTTTCATGGATTCTTGGTAACTTATGTGGCTAAATTTGAACTCAACTTTGGTGAGGTAGCATTGTTCTGGTTTTTATTATGGATTTTTAAAAACTCTAAATTTATCTGGCTTAAAGAGAAATCTAAAAAAGGTTTCAGTTTCACTTTCTGATCTCACATTCTCAAAGGCCATTAATTGAATTTTGCTCTGTTTCATTGTTATTTTCATCTGAAGTTCTCATCTGTAATCTTTTAGTGATTGTTCTTTTAGCATCACTATTCATTGCATTGCAATTCTAAAAGATAAAAACCTCTCCCCCTCTTTCTCTTCCTTTTCTATAAGCCCACTGATGTAAAAAAAAAAAAAAAAAAAAAAGTTTAATTCACTCTCTCTTCAAGACTTTTACATTGTGTGTTCAAGTTAGTTTTTTTGCTATCCTGGATATAAAGTCATTTATAGTTGCTTGGAATGATTTGGGTCATTTCAAAGATAATTACAATCAAAGCACTGAATGTAGACACTGAACACAAAATAGAATTCTTTATACCAAGCAGATTGTAGCACAAAGTTGATATTTAATGAAAACCAGTTGATTGATTGTGATGGGTTAACAAAGAGGTGACTTTCTTATGGCTACATGACCACTCAGTGATAACAACTAAAGGTAAAGTTATCTTTGGTGCTACATTGTTTAGTTTATAGTATACTGATTTGATAGGACTTTTTTTCTTCCCCAAAATGAGTTCTGAGTTTTTGCCTGTGGCATGATTTGGAAAGAGTTTACCTTCCTCACTCTTAACAACATCCTGGCCTCATTAAGGGGTCACAGACTTAAATCTGAAACAGAAATATCAGCCCATATCTGATATGAGCATAGGAATTACTTCCTTTCTGCCTCAGACGTGTCTATAAGGAAGGAAACCAAATATGATTTCTAACTCTGAAAGTGATCTGCTTTTTAGAAGTGGCAATATTATGCACAAGCAATATACAATTAAAATGGGTTGGAAGTTAATATCCAAGTAAAGCACAAAGGAAAACATATGCCTGAAGCAGTGAAGGACATATCATCCCAAAATATGCCAAATTGGTATGTTGATTATTTCGAGGTGAAAACAGTGGAAAAACTATAATTGCAGAGAGGGCTAGCGGACCAGTCTTTTTCTTTTCTTTCTTTTCTTTTTTTTTTTTGTTTGTTTGTTTTTGAGATGGAGTCTTACTCTGTCACCAAGCTAGAGTGCAGTGGCATAGTTTTGGTTCCCTGTAATCTCCAGCTCCCTGGTTCAAGCGATTCTCCTGCCTCAGCCTCTCGAGTACCTAGGATTACAGGCAGGTGCCACCATGCCCATTTAATTTTTGTATTTTTAGTAACGACGGGGTTCCACCATGTTGGCCAGGTTAGTCTCGAACTCCTGACCTCACGTGATCTGCCTGCCACCTCCCAAAGTGCTGGGATTATACGTGTGAGCCACCATGTCCAGCCTGACCAGTCTTTTTCTACATGTAGCAAGCCATAAAGATTCTTTTGGGAGGGCTGCCTTCTCCATACCAGGGTAAGAGAATATTCCTTATCACTGGAGACTGCGACGAGATGCTGCAATGTGTCTGAATAAATAAACTTGCTGAAATAACCCTTATCTTCTATTTGTTTTATACTCCTCATGTAGCTCCTGATCACTCCCATAGAATTTATTTTTCCTAGCCAGATCCCTTTTTATCCTGTCATTTCTTCACAAATTCATTAATTTTTTTCTAAAACATATAAAAGCATGTTGCGTTGGCCTCTTCTTTGAACTTCACTCTCTTGTAAAGATTCCCATGTATGTGTTTGCTAATCTGTGTTGTGTCGGTTTGGTTCCTAAATCTGGCCAAAGAGCCCACATAAGAACTAAGGAGGGGAATAGAGGTGATCTTTCCCTCCCCTACAATATATAGTGTGTTTATCAAGTAAAAATAAGTCTGTCGGCTGTAGAAACCAGCTGTCTCCCTTCATGTAGTAATGGGTAAAACTTGGAAAGAGCTGCCCAGAGAGGAGAATGTGCAAAGACCAAGGGGGTGGGTCAAGCAGGAAGCTGTGATGTGTTAGCTTTTATTAAAAAGAAGCAATGGGGTTGTAAGTTTCATAATAATATCAATTGTTACATGTGCTCAGAAAGAAAAAGTCTCGGAATTATTTGACGTTTGACAGCTCCCCCATAAGGCACTTTCTCAAATGTGTGGCACATATGACTGGTTAAATACACTAAATCTATAATTGTGATTTTAGCAAACACAGAACTTGTGTGGTTTGATATATAGACGTGTTATTTCTCTTTCTCTTTTATTTTGAAAATTCTCCTGCACATTCTCTTCATGTCATTCTCCCTTGAATCCTGTAATGATATTAGTAACAATGGTCTGTATGAACATAGGAATTAAATAGATAGGAAGCTTTGCATAGAGAGTGTTATTGACATAGACAATCTTGATTAAGAGGTGCTTTATTACACATAAAGTTGAGAGTTTGGTTTTTTTTAAGTTCTTACTTATTTAACACTAATTTTCCAAAGTAGCCAACTCTGGATTTACAGATGCTTACTTTGTGCCTTTTTGGGGAGATTTCAACTGTGACTGCACATGGTGAGGAATGTGGAGGCTCTCTTAGAACCATAAGTAAGAACCCCCAGATCATTCTGGACTAAATGTTTCCAAAGTGATAGAAGTGAAAGTAGAAAGTGCTGGCTTACTCGCTCAGTGTTGTATTTCTCATTGCTTCCACGTCTCACCTGAAATTTGTCTGTCTTCCTTTCACACCCCCTCAATACTTTATGCCTCTGCACTAAATGGACTTCTGTGCAATGCAGTTGTACTTATTATATTTAAGCAGGCTTTGCTGCTGCCAACATTGGCAGCCCTCGGCCTCAATCTCTACTGAGCATAGTGATGGAGATGTTGTGAGTTCTCAGTAAAATGATAATTTAGTTAAACTCACACATTTGTCTAACATTTATTGAACACCTATTGTGTGGCAGGTATTATATTGAAGATAAAGGTATGATTTAGCCATGATTTATATACTTCTGGGACTCAAGCACCAAAAGGCATGTATTCTAACAGATTGTTGCCACATTTAACATTGCCTTTGTGCATTCAAAGATACTTTTGAAATCCTAGAGGAAGTAATAATTAAGCTGATCCTTGAGCAGAATTGGACTTGAGTGGGGAAGGGAAGAAAGGCATCGTAGCAAGAGACTTTGAGACAGAAAGAAGTATACATATTCAGACTCTGTTTTAGAAATAGAATCAACAATCAGCTGGTGTAAAATTTCAGAGGCAAGAAACAGTGACCTGTTCCTGCAACAGGTGGCTCAGTGTGCCTTGTGTGATTGTCCATGTGAGAAAGTGCTGGTTGATAAGGCTGGAAAAAATGGCAGGGGCCCAGATAATGGCAGAGCTTGCAGTGTGATGGAACTTGGCATTCACTAATTTATTCATTGCACAGATGCTGTTTATATCCATGTGATGTGTTCCGGGTTAATAGGGGGTACAGTGCCAAATAAGATAAATAAGGGCTATGCCCTCATGGAACTTACATTCCGGAAGGGAAAATTGAAGATAAATAAGTCAATATATAAAGACAATCATTGTGGTTTGTGGAAAAAGGAACAGGAAGAAAAAATATGTAATGTAACAGAAAATAGCGTGAGGTGGGTGAGGGTAGGCAGAGAGGACTTTCTGAGGGTGACACTTGGCTGAAACTTAAAGGATGAGCAAGAGCCATCCCTGGAGATGTGAAAGAAGAGAGTCCAGGCCAAAGGAGCAGCAAGTACTCAGGTGTGAGAGGAAACCAGTGAGTTCAGGGTGCAGGAGGTGTACGGGAGAATGGCCAGAGGTGGCCATCTGTACAATGCTACATCACATTATGTAGTGATTTCCAGGCCAGGGAAGGCGCTTGATGATTCTCAGTGCAATGAAAAGTCATTGAAGCACAGGGTCAAGCTTCCCTGCTTTACATTTGTGTCAGGCCCTTCTGGCGGCTGTGTACAGAAAGGGTTAGAATAGGGAAGGGAGGCTGGCAAGTCAGTTAAGAGCAAATACTGCCTTACTCCTTAGGTGAGAAGCAATGGTGGTCTGGCCTGGGGGGTAGACTTTGAAACAGAAAGAAGTATATATATTCAGACTCTATTTTGGAAATACAGTCAACAAGAATTTGAGCTGTTACATGTTCCTGGCCTGAAGAAACAGGACCTTAGCCATATGTAGCTTTTATATAACTACTCTTTTGTGCAGAGGGCAGATGGTTCTTAGAGTCACATATGCAGGAACAGGAGAACAAAATCGAGTGAAACAAGGAGATATTGGTCTTTGTTTTAATTTTGTCTGATTGACATAGATGATAGTGTGTCTCTAGCATAGCTCTACTGTTTTAAGGATTAGAAAAAAGAAGTCATGACTTCACCATAAGTAACAGAAATAAATTCACTCTGGTTTTAAGCTATACTTTGTCCTTGAGCCCCTTTTATCCCATGACAGAGAAATCCCAGGGATTTGTGGTATTTTTGATATAAGACCAGAGATGGGTTTTCTGAAATGATGGGGCTAGATCTACTCAGGGTCAACGTCGTGAGGGAGGAAGGCTGCCCCTGAATATGCCTGTAGGTGGAAACAACTTAGGATTTTTAAAAACCAGGTTTTCAGCCAGGTGTGGTGGCTCACACCTGTAATTCCAGCACTTTGGGAGGACAAGGTGGGTGGATCACAAGGTCAGGAGATTAAGACCATCCTGGCCAACATGGTGAAACCTCAGCTCTACTAAAAATACAAAAAAAAAAATTAGCTGGGTGTGGTGGTGCACACCTGTAATCCCAGCTACTCGGGAGGCTGAGGCAGGAGAATTGCTTGAACCGGGGAGTCAGAGGTTGCAGTGAGCTGAGATTGTGCCACTTCACTCCAGCCTGGTGACAGAGCAAGACTCTGTCTGAAAAAAAGCTTTTTAAAATGAAACAACTCTGGACTTATCCAAATGTCAAAGCAAGTGATTTTGTTTGTACCATGACACCAGTGAAGAATTTCATGGTTTCAAAAAAAAATCACAAAGAATTTTATAACCATACAACTTGGTTGGAGAAGGTAGGTTTTCAGTCCTATATTGAGCCTGGTGAGAGCAGACTCTCCAGTTGGCCTGATTGCCAAGGTCAGGGGAGCACTCCCAGCAAAGAAAGGGGGTTCCGATCTGCTGCTGTGAAAAACTGTCACTCTTGATCCTGATCATTGTTTGAGCAGTGATATTCAGCACACACCACCACCATTTATGGAGCACTGCTACCGTGTGAAGCATGAAAGATATTCATTCAAGAAAAAGACTTTAATATCTGCTGCAGCTCTAATGATCTGATTGCTTTGTGGGTAAATCAGTCAGAGTTTTTGCTTTTCTGGAGCTTACCTGGTGTACATGCTCTATGGCATATGATGGAGCTATGTCCCAATAAACTTACCATAAGTGAAAATGCATTCAATATCCCCAATAAACCATCAAAAAGTCAAAAAATTTTGAGATGAACCATTGGAAGTTGGGGACCACCTGTATTTGGTGAGATGAAAAAAGTATGTAAATATGTCAAGTGAGACCAGTGAGATAATTTCCAGAGTAAGGAGGGGTTACACCCCATTGGGGAATTCAGAAAGGGATCTGGGGAGGAACAGTTTCCTTATAAAATGCCAGGATCGCAGTGTTAGAAGGACCATTAGAGGCATAGAGGGTATGGGTTAACAGCCCAGCTCTAAAATCCTACTGATGGGGTCAGAATCCCAGCTGGGTGACCTTGGGAATGTTCTTTGACCCTCCTGGGCCTCATCTATAAAATTAGGATTATTTTATCTCCCCCTTGGGTAATTATGAGAATAATGTATTTCGCATGCTTAGCACAGTTTCTGACACCAAAGTAGCCATCGTTATTTTTATGGTTTCAGCCCATCCCATTCCATTTGTGAATCATTTCAGATGTTAAAAATCCTTGGTTGGTAGATGGATAAGTTATCAAGAGGTAAAGAGAGCAAAGGGAGAGCCTTTGAGGTAGGAAACCTGGCATGAGAAAGACTAGTAGGAGGTAAGCATGGGGTACGTTCAAGCAACAGCACATGGTTACTCTTTGGCTGGGGTGTTGGGTTTTAGGCACAGTGGAAAATGAGGTGAAAAGGCAGGTGCAGTTATGCTGGAGAAGCTTCAACTGCCTGAGGTCAACAGTCAAATCTAAGTACTCCACTATATCGTTGGCCTATCCTTTCCATTAGAAGTTAAGGCAAGTGTAAGATCAGGTAAACATTGGTGAGCTAACAGAATAACAGTTGACCCTTGAACATCACAGGGGTTTAGGGGTACTGACCCCCAAGCAGTCAAAAGTCTACATATAACTTTCAACTCCCCCAGAATTTAACTACTATTGACCGGAAACCTTACTGATAACACAATCACTTAACACATTTTGTATGTTATATGTATTATGTACTGTAGTCTTATAACAAAGTAAGCTCGAGAAAGGAAAATGTTAGGAAGAAAATCACAAGGAAGAGGAATTATAATTACTATTAAGTGGAAATGAATCATAAAGATTTTTCTTCCTTGTCTTCACATTAAGTAGGCTGTAAAGAAGGAGGAAGAGGAGGGATTGGTCTTGCTGTCTTAGAGGTAGTGAAGATGAAAGAAAATTCATATATAGGTAGACTCACACAGTTCAAACCCATGTTGTTCAAGGGTCACCTGTTTTCACTGGAGGCTGTCTTGAAAAGCTGGGACTAGATAGCTCCCAAATGAACACAATATACATCGGGGGTGGTATGCCCTCTTTGTAGCACTCCCCTGGACTCCTAGGGAACTTCCTAGCTCATTCTGTTTAGACCCATCATGGTCAAGGGGTGAAGCTCCCCCTTCTTACGATTTCATTTAAGTTCCTCATCTTCTCTTTGGAGGGACTGGTAGATTTCCCAGACTATAAGATGTTGAATTATCTGCAAGGGATAAACTCTCAGTCCAAGTTGGGTGTAGTGACTAGACTAAAGTTTGGAGGTGCTGGCCAATGGGTGTCCTCGCTTGATATTTGGGTATGTTTTCACCTGGCCACCTGGTACTCTAGATGGGGGACCTAATTCTTTAAGGACTCAAATTCTTCTATCCCTTTTTTTGTTTTGTTTTGTTTTAGTAGTAGTAGAGACAGGGTCTCACTATGTTGGCCAGGTTGGTCTTGAACTCCTAGCCTCAAGGAATCCTCCTGCCTCAGCCTCCCAAGGTGCTAGCATTACAGGCACTAGCCACTGTGCCTGGCCCTTTCTTTCTTTCTTTCTTTCTTTCTTTCTTTCTTTTTTTTGAGACAGATTTTGCTCTTGTTGCTCAAGCTGGAGTGTAATGATGAGATTTCAGCTTACTGCAGCCTCCACCTCCTGGGTTCAAGTGAGTCTCCTGTCTCAGCCTCCTGAGTAGCTGGGATTACAGGCACACACCACCATGCCCAGCTAACTTTTTGTATTTTTAGTAGATACAGCCTGTTAGCCAGGCTGATCTCAACCTCCTGATCTCAGGTGATCTGCCCAACTCAGCCTCCCAAAGTACTGGGATTACAGGTGTGAGCCACTGTGCCCAGCCATGCCTGGCCATTTCTCTTCCTTTTATACCCTTAATCATTCCTCTCGCATCCTCCTGCTTCTTCCCCAGCCTGAGTTTTTCCTACTCTCTGGTGCCTAAAACTGTTTCCTCTGAAAACATTCCATGACACTCTGTGCTCTGTATTTAGCCAGCAGTTCGTCCATGCATCTGCTTCAGCTTGAACTGGGGAGAAGGGAAAGAAACACGCAAAACAAAACAGAAACCTGCCACTAGAATGTTTGTGCGAAAGGAAGATACACAGAAAACAAACTGAGTACAACAGGGGCAGGCAAATGCCTAGGCAGAGAGGGATCCCCAGTGAAACCCCACCTCCAACAAAAACAGCCTGAAGGCTGAAAGACCGGACTGCAGGTCCTGGATGAAACCTCTGACCCAGAATGAGAATTTTATTTCTGTTTGCCTGACCTTTCCTGATTGATTCTTTCGGAATAATGCCTTTTAACCAATATAATGTTGCATTTTCTAGTACTACCTACAGCCTGCCCCTTCCCTATTCTGAGCCTATAAAAGTCCTGGACTCAGACAAATTGGATGGACTTTCCTGCCTTCAGGTAGGGGAACCACCCCTGCATCCATACTCTGCTGAAAGCTGTTTTCATCACTCAGTAAAACTCCCTGCCTTGTTCACTCTTTGATTGTCAAAGTATCCTCGTTCTGCTTGGACACGGGGCAAGAACTTGGAAACTAGTGTGCAAGCCAGATTCGGCCTGAGTGGGCTAAGCAGGCAGGCCATCTCCTACGCAGGTAGCATGGCTGAGGGAGGCCTGGGCAGGGTGTCACTGGCTGGAAGTCCCTGGCTTGCAAAGTGACCAAGAAAAAATCCCTTGTCAACTCCTTCAAGGTGTATATGTTATTTCTGGTCTTTTTGTGACTCCCTTCTTCCCAAAGCCAGCTGCCTGAGGAGGTGAAATGGAAGAATATAGACAGCCCAGGATGGGAAACAGGAACTCTGGGATGTAAGCCTGGCTATGGTGGTGGCTCAGTAATATTCTGGACCAAGTCAATCAACTTTTGCTGGATTCAATTTACTGTCTTTTAAACAAGGTGTTTGAACTCTACAGGCCAACTGGAATGGACCTTTTGCAGAACCAGCAGGCTGTGGTTTTGCCTTACTCAACCTGTGAGAGATCTGATTTATCTTTGATTCTTTAACTTGTATAGGAGGCCAGTTATCTAGAAAAACATCTGTACTGAAATAGCTGAGAACTGGATTCAGTCCCTTCAGCCTCAGCTTTCCCTCTACATGCTTGGTCCTCTTGTAAACAAATAGCCTTTCTCCTGAGCAAGACTCATTTGTGATACTGCAGTTTCTAATCAAATGAGAAATAATATGCTTCAAAAATAATTTCTTAAGGATTTATTCACTGTTTGCTTAGTGCAGAGGTTATATTTAGCCGCATTTTAAGCTCTCCAATTTTCTCTGAAATGCACATGGGAAGGAAATAAGAGAAGCAATTGGAAAACAATAGAAAAAGCATTTAGAATAAATAGAGAAGGCTTGGTCAAACCTTCCAATATGTGGGGACTATTTCAAGACTTTCTACAGATCTTTAAACATGCCACCTGTTTCATTCTGATGTTAAATGGGATGTATACACTGCTTTCAAAGCTATCTAGAGTCCTAGAAGTTTTGCCTCCAAGGTAAAAATGTACAAAATGCATCGTCATGCCTCTTGGCTATCAATACGCCCTGCTTCAGACCTTTTTGAGATAAGTCTTTATCTCAGCTTTTTTACTTCCGGCCTCATAATCGCCCAGCTAAGCTAATGAAGCCCATTTGGTGTTGTGAGCATTCAAAGTGCTCATCTGCATGAAAGCTGCCACCCCTTAATTATGTAAAACACTTATTAAGAAATAATTCTGTGCCTCTGATCATGATCAAGACTCTAGGGATGAATCCTAAAATTTAAGTCCATTCAGAGTTGTCCTTTTATGCTCATAATCATTTGCTAAGCTTAAAAGGCTTGAGTGCTTCCTTTTGCAGTGTTGTCTTTCTCTTTCTCTCTCATTCTTCCTCACCTGCAACTGGCAGCACAGTGCCGATGGCACCCAGCTACCACTCTGTTTGCTTGGTGACATGAATCCTGCAAGTTAGGCATCAAGATGTAGGGAATATGATGTGGCTTTGGCATCACTTCCCTTTCACAGGTGTCTTATTACATTTTGACAGGTGTCTGACAGGAGATGCTGTCAGAGCTGGAATTTAACTTTGGAATGCCAACTTCAATTAGGGTATCTCAGGATAGGAAACAATGAAATGGATCTTCGTGGTCGATGCCTCAATATTGTTCTATTTAATTTCATTTCTGTACCTGATGTATTGCCTATGTGGGCATTTTTTTTCCAGGTGCTACAAAAATAGGTGCCGGTTGGGCCCTGTCACTGAAACTGTGAGTTTCATAAGCTGTTCCTGTTGAGGAGTCAGATGAAACAGAACTGTCATCTCAAAATATATCCTGAGGAAGGCAGATCTGCTCTTGTTTGGATACCTTCACACTTACTGGGGTTTTAATTTCTCATAAGTGTCTAGACTGCTAACAGCAATGAAATGCATTCAATATCATTCTCCAAATAAAAAAATGTAACCAAATGAATGATTGAGAACTTGAGATGGGGAAAAAGGCTGTTAGTAGGCTCTCTTAGAAACTGCACTGGGTAAATTAAGATGTTTGTGGATGCCATATCTGTCTCTCTGTTTGTTTTCTAATCTTCAATATTTATTTTTTAAATTTCGGTTTTCTGGAATTTTGGGGCCTCTTGAGAACACATATATTCAACTATGCCTGGCAAGAAAAGATAGGATTCTCACGCCTTACACAGACACAGTTTACACAGATGAGAGGCACTCGCCTGTATTTGTGGTAGCTGGAGATGGACAGATTTTTTAAGTGAATTTTAACATTGATGCCTGAGGTAGGCAATATACAACAGCGATTCCCAACCTTTTTGGCACCAGGGACCTGTTCCATGGAAGACAATTTTTCCACAAACCAGGTGGTGGAGGGGGTGGTTTCAGGAAGAAACTTTCCGCATCATATCATCAGGCATTAGATTCTCATAAGGAACACACACCCTAGATCCCTTGCAAGTGCAGTTCAGAGAAGGGTTCTTGCTCCCGTGAGAATCTAACGCTGCTGATCTGGTAGGAGACTAACCTCAGGCAGTGATGTTCGCTCATCCACCCCTCACTTCCTGCTGTGTGGCACGGAGATTGGGGATCTCTGGATAGAATACCCTGCTCCTACCAAAGATGTCCATGTCCTAATCCCCAGAAACTGTGGCTGTGTTACCTTACAAGCAGTGAGGAATTAAGGTTGCAGTTGGAACTGAGGTTTCTCAGTAGCTGATGTTAAAATAGGAAGATTATCCTAGATTGTCCAAGTGGGCTCAGTGTAAGCTCAAAGATTCTTAAAAGTACTAGAGGGAGGCAGAAAAGCAGGTCAGAGTGATGTGATGTGAGAAGAACTCATCCCATTATTGCTGACTTTAAAGATGGAGGAGGCGGCCATGAGCCACGGAATGTAGGTGGACTCTAGAAACTCTGGAAAGGAATTCAACTCTGCCCACACCTTGATTTTAGACCTGTGTCAGCCTCAAGGTATCAGCTCTGCCCACACCTTGAGACCTGTGTCAGACCTCCACCCTCCAGAAGAGCAAGATAAGAAATTGGTGTGGTTTGAAGCCACTAAGTTTGTGGTAATTTGTTACTGCAGCCATAGGAAACTGACACATTGCCTCGTAAGTGAGGCAGTGGTTACATCATTTTCCTCTCCATGTTCATGGTATTTGAGCATGAAGCAGAATTTTTCTTCCATTTGGAATTTTTCCTTCTCAGTGACAGAGATGTCTTTGGCACCAAGCTGGTTCCAGCTTGAAATATGTTTAGTTTGAACAGATGCACAATCTATTTTCTCTTTCCTGCTCCCTGAGATTACATGAGGAAGTTCATTATAATCAGCTATTGAGACCCTTAGCACTTATATTTTTGATTTGCTTACAGGGTACTTTTGCTCACAGTGAATGTCATTATTGTTATTATTTTTATTATTATTTTGCTGTTCCAGCTAGCTCAGATATCTTGGCCCCTCTTGCTAAAGTTGGGATGAGTTTGCTAGCGTTTCACTCTCCTTTACATTTCTTCCATTCATTCATCCTCTCTTGCTGGCCTCCTAGTGACTTGTTCTTACCATACTTACCCTTGGCCTGAGATATATGTGTGAAATAAATAAAAGCATCTCTGAATGGAATTAATCTAGAAATACTATCATGTTTCACATAGTTTTTAGTTAAAAGGCCTTAATGTAGACATTGTGAAATTATCATGTTGAAAAACTCGTTTACATTATCCATAAAGTGCTATGTAGATATAATGTTGCTTTTAACTTCTACCATGGCCAGCCTGTCCTTGCAGCAGATCACTATTTCTTGGGCTGAGAACCAGATGAAAAAGTTGACTTGTATTCTGAGGCCATGTCATACAAAGACTATAGATCTTTATGAAATCAAAACTCACATGGTACCAAGCAGATATAACCAAATCAGTATAAACAAGTTACAATTATGAAATAACTACACTGTGTAATCATTTATTCATTCATTCATTTATTTAACAGATGTGTGTTCAGTGTCTACTACATACCACATATAGGTTCTGAGAAGGGTTACTGTTACTTGGTTGCAGATAATCTGTGTATCTGGAGATTATTGTTGTCCTGTTCCTTAAAATGCCTTTATTTGTCTTTTATGACTCACCAGTAGTAGTGCCTGTGGGTAGCAAAGGGTAGACTCCTGACTTAATTAGCAGGTCAAAGGTACTATGGTGTATTTGTCTGTTCTCACGTTGCTATAAAGAAATCCAAGACTGGGTAATTTATAATGAAAAGAGGTTTAATTGGCTCACAGTTCTGTACACCATACAGGAAGCACAGCTGCTTCTGTTTCTGGTGGGGTCTCAGCAAGCTTCCAGTCATGGTGAAGGGAAAGAGGGAGTGAGGCGTCTCACGTGGTGGGAGCAGGAGAAGAAAGCCAAGGTGGGAGATGCCACATACTTTTAAACAACCAGATCTCCTGGTAACTCACTGTCGTGAGAACAGCACTAAGGAGATGGTTCTAAACCATTCATGAGAAACTGCCCCATGGTCCAGTCACCTCCCACCATGCCCCACTTCCAACACTGAGGATTACAATCCCACATAAAATTTGGGTGGGGACGCAGATGCAGCTACATTATGCAATAAACCCCCCAAACATCCCAGTTCTCTTCTGTATAAGAGTGGCTCCAGAGAAGAATATCCTGTGCCAGATCACATGGATGACACTCTCTTCCTTCCCCAACTCCTTATCATTCCAAGGACCAACAAGTGGCAGCCATTTGTTCTCTAGCCAGCAGGTTCTAGAACCTGAGCTGAAGCATTTTGCTTACAACTCTAGAAAGTCTTTCACTTCCTTGTCAATAAACCAAAGACCCTTCCTCCTTATAAATCTTCTTCAAAGCATTGTTCTTCCTTCAGATAACAAACTGATCTGCCCTTGCCTGGGTGGGCTTTAGGAGAGTTCAGAAAGAGTGAGCTTTTAAGAATGAAACTCTTCACCTGCCTGATCATCTCTGCTTCTTAAGGTTTTTGAGTGTCAACTCTGTTTCAGTTGAACTACTTGTAGTTGCAAAGATCCCTTTACAAAGTAAGCTACAGTAAAGCAGTGCCTTTTCCAAGGAAAGGACTGTCTGCTTCTGCATCAGTGAGCTGGGGCCAAGAGGCTAATGATCTCCTAGTTGTCAGTCTGAACATTGTGGTTAATCTGTCATTATGGATGAGTATGATGAGAAACTATTTTGAAATCATATTTGGTGTTTCTTACCTGCTTCAGCTTGCTTTGTTCCTTGATTTCCTTCACTTCCACCTTGAGGACCTTACCCTGACCCCAGAGCTCAGACAATAGATCTTCTCACACAAGTCCACAGGCCCTTGTCTTCTAAGAAGCAGTAACACATGTCTCCTTAGATGTATGTTTCACCCAAAGCCTGTGTGGCCCGACTGGTGGCAGGTACACTCTGAACCAAGCATCAAAGAAGCCCATCAAAGACATTCATGTCAGCTCTCAACTCTTCAAGACCCTGGCAGGTCACTCTAGTGGTACATAGCAGAGAAAGGGTTGTCACCTTCACTTCATTGGTCATTCTAAGAGGCTCCCTTCCCTTCAATTACTCGTGGTGTCAGAAGAAGAAAGAACACTGGAAAGATATTATATGTTGCAGCACTTCAAAGGTGATTACTTTTTCTACCCATCAATCATGTAAAGAAAATTCTCCTAGCTCACTTGATAATCCTATTTTTCTTTTGAAGAATGGAGACTGAGTTTTTACCAAACAGACCACCAAATTAGTACTGTCATTACCGACTTTTGAACTCATTAAGGCTTATTTAGTATTCCCAAGCTGTAGAATGGTCTGAAAAGTAATTTCTCTAGTGATGGGTATGAAGAGAGGAATGACAAGTATGTAGGAAACAAATTACAGATTGATTCTTCAGATTTTCATGCTGGGAAACCATGCAGTCTCTTTGGTTGGGCACTTAGTGAGAGGTTAAGTTTACTTCTGGAATTAAATGAAATGGTCATATAGCCCATTGATGTACTTGGGGTGGGGGGCAGATGAGAGAGATGATCAGATTCCCATTTTGATAGATGAAGTCTTGGCTCTAGATCAAGAAGGAACACTCACTTTTTTGTATTAGGAATTAAGAATTCATATATATAAAGCATTTAGCACAATGCCTATCACACAGTAAGCACTACCTAAGTGTTGGTTATTGTTATTGGTGTTGTCCCATTCATTTGAATTTATATACGTTATTGTTCAGTCATCTCTAAGTTGGTGCTATGGTTTGAATATTTGTGTCTCCTCCAAATTTTATGTTAAAACTTAATCCCCAATGCAACAATATTAAGAGATGTCACCTTTGGGAGGTGATTACCTCCCAAATGGAGTCATGCTCTTACAAAAGAGCTGGAGGAACTAGATAGGTCCCATTTTTGCCCTGCCACGTTTTGCCATGTGAGGACACAGTATTCATTTCCTCCAAAGGAGGTGCAACAAGTTACCATTTGGAAGCAGAAGATTACCTTGGCCAGGTACCAGATGGTAGGACCTTGATCCTGAATTTTCCAGATCTGTGAGAAGTAACTTTCTGTTCTTTATACGTCACCCATTCTCAGGTATTTTGTTGTGGCAGCACAAATGGCCTAAGACAGTGGGTAAGCCTTTCATCAAGGCTATAACGTAATGGGATTATTTTTGTTGTTGTTGAACTTGTTTTATTATTTAGATTCACAACCCTGAAGTTTGTCTGGGTGACTGGCTGGCCTCTTTCCATCCGTTTATCCACTCAACCATCCATCCATCATACCATATGCGTATTCATTCAACATTTGTTGAGCTTCATCTACTTTGTGCTAGGCAGTAGATATACAACAATGAACAGCGAGTCATGGTTCCTTCACACACAGAACTCATAATTTGTTGAGGATACCACCACCAACAAAAAACAAAAATGTACTAAGAAGATTAATAAAGTTAGAGTAAACTGTGGTAAGTGCTTTAAGGAAAATAAATGTGTCATAAAGTCAGTAAATATTAATCACTTGTGTTTGTTAAGACCATTGATTATAGGTCTTTATAAGAAGTGTGCTTGGACTAATCCCCCCACATCCAACATCATCTTCTGTAGAACCATGTGGAATTACATAGCCAGCAGTCAACCATTCCCCACCAAGCAAGGGATTATGTCTCTTAAATGATGATTTCTGCCCTTGCCATCAGACTTGGGGCCCTCCACTCCTGTAAGCTCCAGCTTCCTTTTAACGTCGAGGCCTAGATTTTGGCAAACTGAATTGGCCGAAAAACCCATTCCCTTGAAAATGTTGCTTTATGTACTCTTTCCAAATCAAATCTGAGTATTTATTCATTTAACAAGTATTTATTGAGTACTTACCATGAGTTAGGCACTTTTCTAGGTTCTGGGCATACGAAAGCAAATGGTATTCCTCGTACTAAATACCTGCCAAGTTTCTTATCCAATTAAATATGTTTGTTGGACATCTGCAGCAAATGTTAAGCTTTGTTTTTATGTAACTTTGGAAGATGAATTGTCTTTAGATAGTAAATAAGAAGGAATTGAGCAGTACTGGTTGAGCCTAATAATTCCCATAAGAGAGATTCAAGTACAGTGTTTATTTATGCCAAAGAAAGGAATGTTCTCTTCTGACTGTGGAAACTGAGGAGGGCTTGCTGAAGAAGTCAGGACTCAAGATGACTCATGAATTAGAGTTGGGGTTTCCATGACATAATTAAGTGGGATGATACTCAGGCACAGGGAATAGCACTTTATGCATGAAGGTACAGGTTTTATGGAAAGAAGTAACCAGCATGACCATGCAGCTAGTTAGTGAGAACAGGGAACTAGAATAGAGGTCTCCTGACTAGCATGTAAGTATTCTGTCCATTCTACCATGTGGTATCTCTAAGGATCATACTTGGTTTGTTTGTTTTTGTCAAGGCACATGTTGAAATTTGATCCCCAGGGTTGGAGGTGGGGCCTGGTGGGAGGTATCTGGGTGATGGAGGCAGATCCATCATGAATAGATTAATGCCTGCCTTTAGGGAGTGAGTTCTCCATCTATTAATTCCCAGGAGAACTAATTGTTGAAAAGAGCCTAGCACCTGGTTAACAACTCGCTTCCTCTCTGTCATGTGATCTCTTCATACATAAGCTCCCTTTCATCTTCCACCAGGAGTGTAAGCAGCCAGAGGCCCTCACCAGATGCAGATATTCAATCCTGAACTTTTTCGCCATTAGAATTGTGATTCAAATAAGCCCTTTTCTTTAAAAATTACACAGCAAGTCCTTTAAATTACTCAGTGACTCCTTCATGACAATACAAAATGAACTAAGACAGAAAATTGGTACCCAGAAGTTGGGGGTAATGGGCAGCAGATGGAAGAGTTGGAGGTCTTAGAGGACAACAAAAAGACAAGGGAAAGTGTTGAACTTCTTAGAGAATGGCTAAGTGGTTTTGACCAAAATGCTGATAGAAATACAGACTGTAAAATCCATGCTGACAAGGTCTCAGATGAAAATGAAAAACTTACTGGGAACTGGAGCAAAGGTCACCATTGTTACACAGTAGCAAATAACTTGGCTGCATTGTGTCCCTGCCCTAGGGCTTTGTGGAAGGCTGAAATTAAAAGTGATGACCTGGGTTATCTGGTGGATGAAAATTCTAGGCTGCAAAGACCTCAGTGGCATGGCTACTTTTAACAGATTATGCTGAATTACAGCAGCAAAGGATTGACCTAAAGGTGTAACTTAAAAGAGAAGCAGAACGTAAAAATTTGGAAAATTTGCAGCCTGGCCATTTGGTGGGAAAGGAAACATTTTCAGGAGAGGAATCCAATGCTCTTACCCAGCCCAGTGAAATTGCTAAAGAGATTATCATGACTAAAATGGAGCCAGTTGCTAATGCCTTAAGGGAAAAAGGCCCTTAGGCATTTCAAAGATTGTCAAGACCAGCCCTCCTATCACAAGCCCAGAGGTGTAAGTGGACAGAATGGTTTCAGAGGACAGACCTAGGGCACAGCTGCCCTGGGCTGCCTCTGGATGTTGCTCCCTGCATCCCACCTACTCTGGCTCTAGCCATGGCTCAAATGGCCTCAGATACAGCTCAGGCTACTTCTCTGGAGGGTGCAAGCCATGAGCCTTGTCAGTTGCTGCATGACATTAAGTCTGTAGGCACCCAGAATGCAAGGGTGGTGGAGGCTTGATGACTCATAGATTTCAGAGGATCTATTGAAAAGCTTGAAAACATAGAGAGAGACCTTCCACAGAGGTGTAGCTACCACAGAATCTCTATCTGGGTGCCTAGTGGGGCTATGGGAGTGGAGCTACCAAAGGGACTCCCAAATTATACAGTCACCACCAGCAGCAGCAGTGTGTAATCCCAACCTGGAAAAGCCACAGGCATTCATCTCCAACCAATGAAAGCCAGGACTTCCTGAGGCATTAGGAGCCCACCCCTTGCAGTGCCCAGGATGTAGGATATGGAGTCAGAGAAGATTATTTCGTAGCTTGAAGATAAAATGTCTGTCCTGCTAAGTTTCAGACTTGCATGAGGCCTTCTCCTTCTTTTTTTGGCCAATTTCTCCCTTTTGGAATGGGAATGTTTACCCAATGCCCATGAAACCGTTGTATCTTGAAAGTAAATATCTTATTTTTGATCCTGTAGACTCATAGCTGGAAAAAAATTACCTTGGGTCGCAGTTGAGACTTTGGGCTTTGAACTTTTGAGTTGATTTTGACGTGAGTTAAGACTTTTGGGACTATTGAGATGAAACAGTTGTATTTCACATGTGAGAAGGACATGAGGTTTGGTAATCCAGGGGTGGAATCCTATGGTTTGGATGTTTGTCTTTTCAAAACCACATCTTGAAATTTGATCCCCAATGTTGGAAGGTGGGGTCCAGAGGAGGAGTTTGGGTCAGGAGGGCAGAACCCTCATGAACAGATTGATGCCTATCCTTTGGGTTGTGCAAGTTCTCACTCTATTAGTTTCCAGAAGAGATGGTTGTTAAAAAGAGCCTGGCATTCCCCTACCCTTTCACTCACTCTGTTGCGTCCTCTCTCACCATGTGATTTGTGCATACCCTGGCTTCCATTTGCCTTCTGCCATGAGATGAAGAAGCCTGAGGCCCTCACCAGATGCAGATACCCAATGTTGAACTTTCCAGCTGCCAGAATCATGAGCCAAATGAACCTCTTTTCTTTATAAATTATGTAGCTTCGGGTAATTCTTCATAAGAACACAAAATGGACTAACACTGATCATAGCCCTAATTGTGGAATCTCATAGGAGGAGTCACCTTAAATGACACCGACTATGTGTGAGCGACTTTCCAAAGAGTTTTTCATTAATCCTGTTTCATTTCATTAAAACAGCATTGTAGATCCAATAGAATTGCCTATATTCAAATGATACAACTGAAACTCAAAAGATAAACAACTTGTCCAAGGCCATTTGATATATAAACAATATTGGCTTGAAGGGCACAGGAGAGGGCACTTAAAAAGACTTTGGAGTAGTATCTTCTGACCTTCCCTATAATTGTGTTTCTGGCTATTAAAGAATACTGTATATGAGGTTCTGAAATTGACAACAAGTGGCATTCAACTTACAGCAAACTGATAGAAAACTTTCTCGGAAAACGGTCTGGAGAAAAAAAAACATTAGGATTTTCTTTGGCTCTGAATCACTGCAGGAAAAAACCTCTACTGTCAGGAAAGCAATATTAAGCATTTTGTAATAAATACAGATACATGAGTTAGTGCTGCTTTAATTTATAGATCCTTAAGTGAAAAGGGAAGATTTAATGTAAGTATAGAATGATGTCATATGGGAAAAACCCAAGCAAAGGATGTGGTAGGGCCTTTGGAAGAACCTGGACCTCCAAAAATCATAGGCACCTGGACAGAATGATCTGTTCCTGGTCATCTTCTCTCTGCTTATCTGCAGCGTTCTTTAATCTCTGAAGTTGTCTGCCTCTGTATAGTTCACATAAGAGGACATATGGAATTCTTCATCCCTTGAGTTAATACACTGTAAAATCTAGACTACTCTGTTTTGTTCCTGTTCTGAGTATGTGAGGAGGGAATTCTGGACCAGCTAGGATCACGTGCCTAAGTCTATTGTCATATTATACAAACATGTCTACACAGAGCCAATCTCTAGAAGTGGCAGACCAATTCCAGAGAAGGTATTTGGTATAGAATTCAAAGGACAGTGCCTCCAACATACAGAAGAGAAGACATGGTCTCTGCCTTTGGTCTCTAGGGAGAATTATAACAGAAGATGTCTGAAGTATCAGTAAGATCATAACATCTAACCCATCCCTGATTCTAAGAGTATGAAAAAGGAAAAGAAGTCACGATCAATGTAGAAAGTTAGCCAAGGAAAACTTACAAATGCCTTGTATCATTGAATTTCAATTTCAGTCTCTTTAAAACAGCTGTTGTGATTTTTATATTCATAGCAGTTTTAAGGAAATTGTGTAGATGATATGGTAGGAACCAAACACCTATATGCTGAGTCTGAAGTCCTCAGCATGTTTACTCCTATCGTTTTCTGTCTCATCTTTCTGTATTCACTGCCATAGATTTTATCCTCCAGCAATAATGGGATAGAGCACCCAATAAATATATTAATAAAGGAATGAGTGATGCCCTCTCTCCTTCTTGTACATTATTTGTTTCAATTACAATTTTAGCTTTACTTGTATAATGTTTTCCACCTAGATCCTAAACTTCATGAATTCCTCGCACATAGCGTAGGGTCTGGCCCAAAGTGGATGCCTACTATATGGGTAGAATGAATGAATAAGTGATGGCTTGACAGTATCACCCCTGTAAAGCTTAGGTTAGAACTGGGGAAATGGATTAACAAAAATGTTTCAGCATTGGTAAGACCCCAACCTCACTTACTCCTTTTTATTGTTGTAACCCACAAAGGTAATATTTGCTTACTTTTATAAATTCGTACACTACAAAAGAATGTAAAACAAAACATCAGAGTAATATTCTCTTCCTAATCCTGATTCCATTTTCCAGCGATTACCCCACTGAACCTTTCAGTATTATCCTTTCTGAGACTTATGAATCCTTATACAACATTATATATGTATGCATACAGGATTGTATTTTGTTTGTTCGTTAAAAAAAGATATTGCTTTAAAAACTGTGATTTTTTTTCCCCCTCTTAATATATGGTGGTCATCTGTCTTTTCAATACATAAATGTACCAGTTATCACAGAAGAGAATACCAAAGGGTGAATTTGGTGCTGAGACAATAGCTTAGTAACAGTATAGCAGAGCATGGTCTTGTCACTATTAGTAGCTTCCAAGATTTTGTCTAAGGATGATTTGAACTGGGGTTGACAAACAAGAGCCTGCAGGCTAAATTTGGCCCACGATTTATTTTTGTAAATAAAGTTTCATTGGAACCCAGCCACACCCATTTGTTTATGTATTATATATGACTGCTTTAATGCTGTAATGGCAGAGTTGAGTTGTTCCAACAGAGACAATACACACTGAAAAGCATAAAATATGCACTCTCCAGATAGTAGAGAAAAAGTTTGAGGGACCAGTCCATCTCTGTCCTGTTGACCTAGTCAGGACCCAGTATCAAAGACTACACAGTGTGCTCATGGATTGGAAGAATCAATATCATTAATATGGCCATACTGGCCAAAGCAGTCTACAGGTTCAATGATATTCCTATCAAACTACCAATGTCATTTTTTCACAGAATTAGAAAATGCTATTCTAAAATTCACATGGAAACAAAAAGGAGCCTGAATAGCCAAAGCAATCCTAAGCAAAAAGAACACAGCCAGAGGTATTATGTTATCTGACTTCAAACTATACTATAAGGCTGCATTAATCTAAACAGCATGGTACTGGCACAAAAACAGACACAGACCAATGGAATAGAGTAGAAAACCAGAAATAAAGCTTCTTATCTCCGACTGTCTGATCTTGACAAAGTCAACAAAAATAAGCAATGGAGAAAGGACACCCTATTCTTACTGCTGGGATAGCTGGCTAGCTATATGCAGTAGAAAGAAAGTAGACCCCTACCTTTCACCGTATACAAAAATTACCTCAAAATGGACTACATATTTAAATGTAAGACCACAGACTACAAAAATCCTAGAGGAAAACTTAGGAAATGTTATTCTAGACATCAGCCTTGGGAAACAATATATAACTAAGTCTTCAAAAGCAATGTAATATAAACACAATTTAACAAGTAGGGCCTAATTGAAGGACTTGGGCACAGAGAAAGAAACTAGCAACAGAGAAAACAGGCAACCTACAGGATGGGAGAAAATATTTGCAAACTATGCATTTGACAAAGGTCTAATATCCAGAATCTATAAGGAACTTCAACAATTCAACAAGCAAAAACAACTCTATTAAAAAGTAGACAAAATACATTAACAGACACTTCAAAAGAACACAAACAAGCAGCAAATAAGCAAGAAAAAATGCTCAGCCTCACTAATCATCAGAGAAATACAAATCAAAACCACAATGAGATACCATCTCATACCATTCAGAATGGTTATTAGTAAAAAGTGAAAAAAACACAAAAAAACAGATGTTGGTGAGGCTGTGGAGAAAAGGTGATGTTTATACACTGTTCGTGGTAATGTAAATTAGTTGAGCTACTGTGGGAAGCAATTGGGAGGTTTCTCGATGAACTTAAAACTGAGCTACTGTTCAACCCAGTAATTCCATTAATTGATATATATTGAAAAGAAAACAAACTGTTCTACTGAAATGATACTTCTACCCCTGTGTTTATTGTAGCAATATTTACAATAGTAAAGACATGAAATTAACTTAGGTGCCCATCAATGGTGGATTAGATAAAGGAAATGTGGTACATATACACAAAGGAATACTACATAGCCATTAAAAAGAATGAAATCATGTCTGTTGCAGCAACATGAATGCAGCTGCAGTCATTATCCTAAGCAAATTAACATAGGAACAGAAAACCAAATGCCACATGTTCTCACTTATAAGTGAGAGTTAAACATTGGGTACACATGGACATAAAGGTGGCAGCCATAGACATTGGGGACTACTATGAGAGGGAATGAAGGGGTCAAGGATTGAAAAAGAACTATTGGGCACTATGCTCACTACATGGGTGATGGGATTAATCATACCCCAAACCTCAGCATCATGCAATATACCTATGGAACAAACCAGCATGCGTATCTCCAAATCAAAAGTTGAAATTACAAAAACAGGTAAGTAGACAATCCAGTGGACTCAGCCAGTTTGTGGGACAAAAATCACTTACTGTTTGTGGTTATTGCACTTCCTCTTTCTTTTGGCAAGCTTTTCACAAGTGATTCGGGTAACTGGAAAAGAAACAAGATGTCTGGCATGCATAGCTTTTATTTCTGGCACTTTCTCTGATTAGGGTCCTGTGTATATCTCTCAAACATACAACACATGTATTCACACGCCCCACACACCTATAATAAACTAGGAGTTTTCCTTATTATTGTATAGTTAATAAGCCACACTATAATTAAGTAATAGCCTACATTTATTACTATTATTCAGTAAGCAGCATATAGTCTTGGATTTCCTGGTTGGAGTCCATCCATAGGTAATAATTGGATAGGATATGCTAGCATCTCAATGAGGGTATGAATGATTAGCCAGCTGTTCCTTGAACAGGACCTTATTACTAATGAGGAGCACTAGACTGACTTGAGATTTAGGCAACTTCAGGATCACTCTGATTTCCTTGGTGGGAGAGGAGAGAGTGTGATATAGAGAGGTAAGTGGATCAAGCTCAATGGGGTAGTGGTGACAAGGCTGTGAAGACATCCATTCATACTGTTGGCTAAGTCAACAGTAAAATAGAGTCCTTGGATTTAGGGAGTGGTCTGATCTTAAATTTTAATATGCAGGTTAATATGCATATTATATTTTAATATGCAGAACCACCCCAAGATTTATATAAAATCCAAATATTAGAGTCCCAGCCCCAGGCATTCAGGCTCACCAGACCTGAGTCAGAGCCCAGGAATCTGCATTTTAAGGAAACCCCTCAGATGATTCTAATGGAAACATTCCTGCACCAACCTTGCAGAAGCACTGCATTCCTCTAAGATTTGCCTGCCTCGTTCCACCTCCCTGTTTCTCTCTCTTTGCTTTCTCTTTCCTGGTCTCTATTCCTTTCTTTCATTACATGTCTTGTACCTTGATAGATATATATGCATGCACTTCTGTGCCTAGAGGTACATGGATGCCAATGAATGCTAAACTCAGAAAGGAGACTAGAACTCTAGTGCTCTCCTTTACTTCTCTTTCTTGGCAAGGTCAAAAGTACATTAATCTATTTCATCCAGATGTTTGCATCTAACACAATCACTGCATTTACTTTTGAGACCAACTTTGTCATCAAACAAACTGTGACCTTAGTAAGTAATACCATTGCCCTCCTGAGCTCTGGTGTGGTTAACTTCTTTCGCGCTCCCTTCTTTTTTGTAAATGCTCTCACGGGGTTGCTAATCCTCGCCTATTTCTTCTTTCTCAGGGACTTTATGAGTTTACACAGGCTCAGACAGACAGGCAGTTCCATGCAGTCTCCAGCCAGACCTGTTTTATTCTTCATGTCTTAATACCCTACACAGGATTTGTTGTATGAAGAAGTGCTTAGTAAAGGTTTGGTGAATAAAAAATGCAAACATAATCAGTGCCTGGATGAAATGAAGCAAGGCAGAGTAAATCTCAGAAATTGTATTAGCACCTAAGTAGGGCTACAGGCTCTCATAGGCAGATATTTTATTTACTTGAAACTGGGTCTGTCCATTTAAAATTGGTTGATGGTTAGAGTCCCGATTTGAAGGCTACTTCTATTGAATCTGAACTTGTGTCTGGCAGCTTTCTCCTATCCTAGCAAGTGTACTCCAACCCCCCCCCTACACAGGCACAACCCTTAATTGTAAGCATTGTCAGACAAAATAGCGTATTTTCTGTTGTTTTCAGTTTTCTAAAATTAGAGAAGGTATTTCAGGAAAGTGATTTTTAAGAGCTGTGTACTCTGTTAGGTAAATTTTTAGCCTCCTTGACCTTTGTTATTTTTCTTTTGGCTGCATCCACATTTTAAACTGTCAAGTAAGGAGACATTACATGGAAATAAAATAGAAAAATATTTTTTTCTCCTTTCAAACATACGTATTTGCAAATTAACCCAGATTGAGTTTTTGACAGTCTACATCATTAAAATAATGATAGTAAATGATAGTTTACAATATTTAAAACACCTTGGAATAGAAAACAACTGTCATTAACACATCTTTAACTTTTTTATAATATAATACCATTTGACATCCTGGGCTTTTTTTTTTTCAGAGTTCGTGAGTAATAAGAATGCACTCCCCCTCACTGTATTGTTTTTGCTTTTTACTTAGAACTGGGCTTTGGCAAGCAATGAAGTTTATGGTTGCACAGGAGGTTAGTGTGAGTTGGAGGAAGAACTTCAAACTTGGCAGGTGGTGAAGTAAGGAAGCGCTCACTCTTTATTTTCTTCCCACACATCTTCTTTGTTCATTTGGGAATAATTTTTTCTTTATTTCTTTTTTTTTTTTTTTAAACAAAACCGAACAAAAAAATAAGGTAGGGTTCTCAGGAGTGCGTGGCATAGGAGTGCCTGGAAGCAAAAAGGAGAGTGGGGAAATGGTGAAAGGGGCAGGGAGAGGGGAAGGCCACGAGAAAGAGCAGCTGGTGGGAGCAGGCAGCAGAGGGAGGCGGGCAAAAGGCAAAACTATTTTTAACTGTTCTGAGACCTTTTTAAAAGTGAAAGAAAATCAATCCCTCTTCTCAAGAAGCCCCACCCACAATTGCTTTCATCCTCCCACTTTGGAAAAAGTAATGTTGTCTTCAATTGTATAGAAACATGTTCTAGAAAGTAAAAAGCCGTGTTTAAATGCAGGTATGAGGATCCTGTGTTTCTGCTCCTGACATAGAACAGCTTTGTCTCTGCAGCCCACATATCACCTCAGGTGTTCCCAAACTGTCTTCAAACAGGAACGCCCTCTAGTAGGTTGTTGTATTTTAGATTTATCAAAAGCAACAGTAGCTATACTCACTCTGTGCTTCAGGGGCCAGCTCTTGGGCTGGAGCTTTGCAGCACTATCTTGTTTGTCCACCCCAATCACCCCATGAAGTCATGTTGTCTCTGTTTTGCAAGGGAGGAGCTGAGCCTCAATGAAGACAAGTCACTTGTTCAAGGACAATTTGTGGTACAACTGCAAGGTTAACTCAAGTCAGGGTCTCTTTTTCTTTTCTTAACTTTTAATTCTGAAATAATTTTAAACTTGCAAAACAAAGTTGCAAGCATAGTATAAAGAATCCCTCTACTCTCCTCCATCAGATCCCCAGATAGTAATACTTTACTTACATCATCATATTTTCTCTCTCTCTCTACTATATATGAGTATGTGTACATATACATTATATATGTATAATGTATATGTAATTTTTAGTGAAATATTTGAAAGCCAGTTACATGATGTTTCTTTGCTTCTTTAGTATATTTAAACAAGACATTCTCTTAGAAAAATATAGTATAATTATTGAACCTGGAAATTAGCCTTGTTATAAAACTATTTCTGGTCTACAGACCTTATTGAAATGCTGCCAATGTCTTTTATTTGGGTCCACGATCCATTCCAGGATCACACATTGTGTTTAGTTGTCTTGTCTTTTAGTGTTCTTTATTTTTTTTTCTTTTTTTTAAATTGCATTTTAGGTTTTGGGGTACATGTGAAGAACATGCAAGATTGTTGCATAGGTACACACATGGCAGTGTGATTTGCTGCCTTCTTCCCCATTACCTATATCTGGCATTTCTTCCCATGCAATCTCTCCCCAAATCCCCACCCCCTGCTGTCCCTCCCCTAGCCCCACCAACAGACCCCAGTGCGTGATGCTCCCCTCCGTGTGTCCATGTGTTCTCATTGTTCAGCACCCGCCTATGAGTGAGAACATGTGGTGTTTGATCTTCTGTTCTTGTGTCAGTTTGCTGAGAATGATGGTTTCCAGATTCATCCATGTCCCTACAAAGGACACAAACTCATCGATTTTTATGGCTGCATAGTATTCCATGGTGTATGTGTGCCACATTTTCCTTGTCCAGTCTATCATCAATGGGCATTTGGGTTGGTTCCAGGTCTTTGCTATTGTAAACAGTGCTGCAATGAACGTTCGTGTGCATGTGTCCTTTTAATAGAACAATTTATAATCCTCTGGATATATACCCAGTAATGGGATCGCTGGGTCAAATGGAATTTCTATTTCTAGGTCCTTGAGGAATCGCCACACTGTCTTCCACATGGTTGAACTAATTTACACTCCCACCAACAGTGTAAAAGTGTTCCTATTTCTCCACATCCTCTCCAGCATCTGTTGTCTC